>JASAMX010026259.1:0-59205 GCA_030248175.1 Microlaimidae sp. YZB2_3
AAAGCGTTATATTAAATGGAATAGTATAAAGCTACAATAAGTCTAAAAACTTAATGTCAGAAAAAAGGGACGTACCCAGTGTTTTATTTGGGGGGGACGGATTGTAGTACAAAAAAAATTTGGGGGGGCGGAGCCCCCCCTCCCCAAATTATGAGTGGGGGTCGGAGCCCCCCCCCCCCTCATAATTTTTGAAAACATTAAAAAAGCAGGGATATACGTAGATAAAGCTGTATAATACACTGTTTTTAGCCTAATAACCTATTATCTAATGTTTTTAGCCGTAAAAACATGTTTTCTTAGTTAAAAATTACATTAACACACAATGGCAGAGCCTGTATTTTACAAAGAAGGGTTCAAGTATTGTTTATGGTTCATGTATGGTTCAAGCTATTAATAAAAATATGCGCCTTTAAAATGAGTTATGTTAAAAAATGAAAAAAAATTGTGGAAGAAAAAATAATGTGTAAAACGGTTTTGTTTAGGGTTAATGATCCTTGCTCGAGCCGTAAGCGAGGATTGTATTTACGCCAATTTCAACAGCTATCAGCTAAACAGGGTGGGGTTCCTCAGGCGCTTACTACTCCTCTGTTTGGAGACCTCGCAGGAAAACAGCGCACCCCAACCCACTCCCTCCGTGGCTGAATATTCAGTTCCATTAATACAGGTATCAGTATTTGTTATACCCTATTTTCTATTATTACCTGGGATTAAAACTAAATTACATTGAGTAAAATCTGGTGCTTATTGTTGTTACCTGTCCTAAAACTCAAAAATAATAATTATTATTATTCTTCATTTTTATTTCCTTTTATTTTTAAATTGCATTTGATTTTTTAATAAAATTATTTGTCAGTTTTCACACTAATTTGAAGTACTAAATAGTGACAAAGAATGTGAGTTAGGTACTTTCATGTTTTAAATTAAGGATTAATTGAATTGAATTGAATTGAATTTATTAATGTTTAGAATGTAGGTTAGGTACTATCATGTATTAGATGAAGGATCAATTGAATTAAATTGAATTTATTTATGGGTCATTTCACGCCAAAACGCACATTATCTTGACATAATTAGACCTTATCTCATGGATTTTGCTGAAATTTGGTATAGTAGTAGCCCTATGACTAAAAACGTTGCATGCAAATTTTTTGACCAAACTGATGCACTATACCTGAGATATGACCCTTTGAATTTGTGTTTTGCCCTGATTTCGATCGAAATGGATATTTTCAATTTAGTATTATAACACAACATATCATAAGAATATCAGGCACGTATATAGGATTTTGCCTAGGGGAAGGGCGGTCTGCCAATGTCGCGGGGGGTAGCGCCATAACTGCGTCTCGTAGCGGCGCAAAACCGACGCAAATCGTTAGCTGGGAGTTCTGGGGGGGCGTTCCCCCAGCCGCGGTGCCAAAAATTTTTTAAATATACACTTCAAACTTGCTTAAAATTTGTCTCCAGCAATTCTTATAGTTATAGTTTTAATTTTGTTTTTATAATCTAATTCTTACACAAAATATTTATTACATAAATAGCAGCATCAAGCCGACACGGAGCGTCAACCAGGGGGTTTGGGGTGCCCCCCCAACCGCCGGAGGCAAAAATTTTTGGAAATATGCACTACAAACTGCTTAAAAATTGTGTCCAGGGAATCATATGACAATAGTTTTACATGAGTTTCGATAACCTAAAGCTTTATTAATTTGTTTGTTACTGTGGTAGGAGCACCAAGCCTACGCAAGGCGTCCGCCGGGGGGTCTGGGGGGCGTCCCCCCAGCCGCCGCCGGAGAGCTGTGCACGGTCTGGAAATGCCCCCCCCCCCCGTTTTATTGGAGGATTTGCCCCCCCAGCTTTATTGCCTCCCCCCCTGCCAAAAACTGAAAAAGTACCCTAAAAATATGACGCCATTTTTGACCTATGATGACGCCATCATTGCAATTTTTTGCAGTTTTTAGCCTATTTAAATGTATTTTAAGCCATTTCAGACCTATTTTTACCTTATTTTCGCTTTTTTTGTCCCTTTTTTCTCTTTTTCCTTCTTTTTTCTCTTTTTTCTCCTTTTTTTCTCTTTTTTTTCTTTCCCCCCTGCTTGCCCCCTCCCCGTTTTGTTGCCCCCCATTTCAAAAAAGTTGTCCCCTGTGCCCCCCCCATTTTGGAATTGCCCCCCCCCGTTTAAACCCGGGGGGGCAGTGCACAGGTCTGATGTTCAGCTTATTATTGTTATAAAAACTGCATATTTATGCTGAAACTTTTATTTTGTGGTAAACAACATTTTGTTTTGTTGCTATAAAAAATCAGCATAAAATTCTTACTATATTATGGGTTATAATACTATAATTTGTAGAAATATTAATATTTCTACAAATTCTAGTATTATTGTTCATGTGTTGATTCATGCTTTAGGCCTTATTGGGCTCTCCAGAAGAGATGAGGCATCTGAGTTCTATGTGGGATTTTGTATTCCTCTCCCATCCAGCAGCTTGTTCCTATCTTAACTATCGCTTAGAAGGCCACTGCTATTGGATCCATCAGGGTATAAAAGACTTTTTTTTTCTGAAATCAATTTTTTAACTTTTATTCACAATTATTACCTATATGGTATTCTGAAAATTGATTAATGGTCTAGTTAACAGCCCCCCCCCAGAAATGGGGGGTCTGGGGGGCCAGAGCCCCCAGCGGGGTCAAGGGGCAGAGCCCCTTGTCAGGGGGGTCCAGGGGGCAGAATGCCCTCCGGGCATACATGGGCACAGGGGGGGGGGTTAACCCCCCCAAATTCTGAGAAGGGGGGTTTAACCCCCCCACTCAGAAGTGGGGGGGGGGAGAAAAAGTTAACCCACCCCCCAATTTTGGAAAAATGAAGAAAAAAATGTCTTTAAAATGACTTCTAACTGCCTCCAAACTTAAGTTTTGAGGTCAAAATGAATGTTTTAAGTAATAAAAAGCTCAAAAATGCAATAAAAAGGGCTTTTTGACCTAAAATTAGCGTTTTTTACCTAGTTTTCTTTTAAAATCGAAAAACGATATGGGTAAAATGCACTCCAGAAAAAAACAATATGGGTATTTTGCATTTCTCGGATTTTAACCCCCCCTAATTTGGGGTTTAACCCCCCACTCCGGACCAACTTGCCCATGTATGCACCCGGGGGAGAAAATTTTTAATTTAAGGCACTAAAATACACTAGAAATTTTAATTCCAGATGATAATTAAATCAAAATTTAAGGGTTTTTTTTATTCCTATCCATTTATGTGTTTAAAACGTTAATAAAAGGTTAATAATGTTTATAATAGTTTTATTTAACATGTATGCCTTAACTATTGAGCGGCAAAATCAATTTGAAATTGAAAAACTGAGATAAATTGTCAATGTTTTGTCAATAAATAAATTGTTCAATAAATTGTCAATTGTTCAATAAATTGTCAATGTCAATGTCAATATTTTCGCTTTTTTGTCCCTTTTTTTCTCTTTTTCCTTCTTTTTTTCTCTTTTTTCTCCTTTTTTTCTCTTTTTTTCTTTCCCCCCTGCTTGCCCCCTCCCCGTTTTGTTGCCCCCCATTTCAAAAAAGTTGCCCCCGTGCCCCCCATTTTGGAATGCCCCCCCCCCATTTAAACCCGGGGCGCAGTGCACAGGTCTGATGTTCAGCTTATTATTGTTATAAAAACTGCATATTTATGCTGAAACTTTTATTTTGTGGTAAACAACATTTTGTTTTGTTGCTATAAAAAATCAGCATAAAATTCTTACTATATTATGGGTTATAATACTATAATTTGTAGAAATATTAATATTTCTACAAATTCTAGTATTATTGTTCATGTGTTGATTCATGCTTTAGGCCTTATTGGGCTCTCCAGAAGAGATGAGGCATCTGAGTTTTGTGTGGGATTTTGTATTCCTCTCCCATCCAGCAGCTTGTTCCTATCTTAACTATCGCTTAGAAGGCCACTGCCATTGGATCCATCAGGGTATAAAAGACTTTTTTTTTTCTGAAATCAATTTTTTAACTTTTATTCACAATTATTACCTATATGGTATTCTGAAAATTGATTAATGGTCTAGTTAACAGCCCCCCCCCCCAGAAATGGGGGGTCTGGGGGGCGAGAGCCCCCAGCGGGGTCAAGGGGCAGAGCCCCTTGTCAGGGGGTCCAGGGGGCAGAATGCCCTCCGGGCATACATGGACACAGGGGGGGTTAACCCCCCCAAATTCTGAGAAGGGGGGTTTAACCCCCCACTCAGAAGTGGGGGGGGAGAAAAAGTTAACCCACCCCCCAATTTTGGAAAAATGAAGAAAAAAATGTCTTTAAAATGACTTCTAACTGCCTCCAAACTTAAGTTTTGAGGTCAAAATGAATGTTTTAAGTAATAAAAAGCTCAAAAATGCAATAAAAAGGGCTTTTTGACCTAAAATTAACGTTTTTTACCTATTTTTCCTTTAAAATCGAAAAACGATATGGGTAAAATGCACTCCAGAAAAAAAACAATATGGGTATTTTGCATTTCTCGGATTTTAACCCCCCCTAATTTGGGGTTTAACCCCCCACTCCGGACCAACTTGCCCATGTATGCCCCCGGGGGAGAAAATTTTTAATTTAAGGCACTAAAATACACTAAAGCTAAAGTCTTCCAGGCTGAAATTAAAGGCGTAACCACTCTCCGCCAGGAAGAAATAAACAATAAACTTGTGAGCGGGAAAAATTAAAAAAAAGTTTTCAGCCGTTATGTAACCAATTAATATTTTGTTGCGTCAGTCTCACAAAAAAGAGTGGTTACTTTACCACTCATTTATTTTCACCCTGATAGAATTTATCTTTAGAAATTTTAATTCCAGATGATAATTAAATCAAAATTTAAGGTTTTTTTTATTCCTATCCATTTATGTGTTTAAAACGTTAATAAAAGGTTAATAATGTTTATAATAGTTTTATTTAACATGTATGCCTTAACTATTGAGCGGCAAAATCAATTTGAAATTGAAAAACTGAGATAAATTGTCAATGTTTTGTCAATAAATAAATTGTTCAATAAATTGTCAATTGTTCAATAAATTGTCAATGTCAATGTCAATATTTTCGCTTTTTTTGTCCCTTTTTTTCTCTTTTTCCTTCTTTTTTTCTCTTTTTTCTCCTTTTTTTCTTTTTTCTTTTCCCCCTGCTTGCCCCCTCCCCGTTTTGTTGCCCCCCATTTCAAAAAAGTTGCCCCCGTGCCCCCCCATTTTGGAATGGCCCCCCCATTTAAACCCGGGGCGCAGTGCACAGGTCTGATGTTCAGCTTATTATTGTTATAAAAACTGCATATTTATGCTGAAACTTTTATTTTGTGGTAAACAACATTTTGTTTTGTTGCTATAAAAAATCAGCATAAAATTCTTACTATATTATGGGTTATAATACTATAATTTGTAGAAATATTAATATTTCTACAAATTCTAGTATTATTGTTCATGTGTTGATTCATGCTTTAGGCCTTATTGGGCTCTCCAGAAGAGATGAGGCATCTGAGTTTTGTGTGGGATTTTGTATTCCTCTCCCATCCAGCAGCTTGTTCCTATCTTAACTATCGCTTAGAAGGCCACTGCCATTGGATCCATCAGGGTATAAAAGACTTTTTTTTTCTGAAATCAATTTTTTAACTTTTATTCACAATTATTACCTATATGGTATTCTGAAAATTGATTAATGGTCTAGTTAACAGCCCCCCCCCCAGAAATGGGGGGTCTGGGGGGCGAGAGCCCCCAGCGAGGTCAAGGGGCAGAGCCCCTTGTCAGGGGGGTCCGGGGGGCAGAATGCCCTCCGGGCATACATGGGCACGAGGGGGGGGTTAACCCCCCCAAATTCTGAGAAGAGGGGTTTAACCCCCCACTCAGAAGTGGGGGGGGAGAAAAAGTTAACCCCCCCAATTTTGGAAAAATGAAGAAAAAAATGTCTTTAAAATGACTTCTAACTGCCTCCAAACTTAAGTTTTGAGGTCAAAATGAATGTTTTAAGTAATAAAAAGCTCAAAAATGCAATAAAAAGGGCTTTTTGACCTAAAATTAGCGTTTTTTACCTATTTTTCCATTAAAATCGAAAAACGATATGGGTAAAATGCACTCCAGAAAAAAACAATATGGGTATTTTGCATTTCTCGGATTTTAACCCCAGCGACACCCCCAAGGTGCGCACCTCTCAAAATCGCGAAGAAAAATTAAAAGCTACGCGGCGCGGAGGTTCTCCCCGTCTCTTCTATCCCCCGCTCCGGCAGTAGCAATTAACGCAAAACGATCCCATCAGGCAAAACATAAAACCTAACACCACACAAAAAGAGCAAAAAACCAAAACAAAAAACGGCGCCCAAAACCCACACCCCGAACCCCAAAAAAGACACAAAAAAAAGAAAAAAAAAAAAAAAAAAAACTGAACAAAATAAAAGAAAAAAAAAAACAAAAAAAAAAAAAAAAGAAATAAAAAAAAAAAAGAAACAAAGAAAAAAAAAAAAAAAAAAAAAAAAAAAAAAAAAAAAAAAAAACAAAAAAAAAAAAAAAAAAAAAAAAAAAAAAAGAGAACACGAAAAGAAGAAAAAAAACAAATCCCCATAAAGTGGTGTAAATTCCCCATGAATATAATGCGTTTTCAATATTTCCTTTAAATTTTGACACTTGGAAAATACAACAAAATTTTATCATGATAAAATTTAGCTTGATTTTAGGGCTTTGCTTAGGCTAAGGAAAAAATTTTAATATTTTTAATGCTTTTATGATTAAAACTTAGTTTTTTTTTAACACATTTTAGTTTGCAAACGCATTTCTGATTGTTATGGGGAGTTTGCACTACGTTATGGGGAATTTTGTCATGGGGATTTTACACTAATTTTATGGGGGTTTCGCACGTCACCATAAAAACCCCATTGACGAATTCCCCATAGTTTAAAATCTCTATAAACGTTACAAAATCCCCATAAAGTGGTGTAATTTCCCCATAAATATGATGCGTTTGCAATATTTCCTTTGAATTTTGACACTTGGAAAATACAACAAAATTTTATCATGACAAAATTTAGCTTGATTTTAGGGCTTTGCTTAAGCTTAGGAAAAAATTAAAACATTTTTAATACTTTTATGATTAAAACTTAATTTTTTTAACACAGGGGGGGGAGTGCAACTCCCCCCCCCCTTTCCGAAATCCTGGCTACGCCCCTATCACAGTCACGTAGATTTTATGATGACAGTCGCTCTTTTTGCCGTAGCTGTGATGTGGCCCTTTTTATCCATTTAAAGAAACCCTGTCGCAAATCAAATATTTCTATATCGCTCGAAACGCATTACTCGTTTAATAGTTTAATAATTAAGCTAATATTTAAAAAATACCGTCGCCTTGCAGTCGATCACTTCAAATACAGAATTTAAATTGGAGAGTTAGGTATTAAAGGAGCTGTTGGTATTAAATTATGCCTAGTAGATGGTATTAAATTTTAGTCCTAGTAGTTGGTATTAAATTTAGGCCTAGTAGTTGGTATTAAATTTTAGGCCTAGTAGTTGGTATTAAATTTTAAGCCTAGTAGTTAGTATTAAATATTAGGCCTAGTAGTTAGTATTAAATTTTAGGCCTAGTAGTTGGTATTAAATTTTAGGCCTAGTAGTTACTATGAAAACTTTAGACACTTCTATGCGCTGCATGGTTGGGACCGCGCGGTTTCCTGTTCTCATTGTGATCTGGTATTTGCCAAGGAATGTATGCTGAATATTCACAAGGAATTACATCCTAACGATCTTGCTCTTATCTCTCGAACAACAGCGCCAACGAATAAGGAATTCTATTGTCCTGCTTTGTGAGTTAAACGTTTAAAGTGGTCGATTATTATTTTCGTGTAATAAATATTCTTGGTTGATAGGGTATCAAGTTTGTTAGTTAATTTTTCATTTCCAAATTTGTTTCAAAACTAAAACTTTGTTATAAAATTTAAAAGGGGTTTTTTTATATTTTTATATGTTATAAAATAAAATTTATAAAACATAAAAAAGAGGGGTTATACCCCCCAAAAAAAATCCCGAATTTTGCCGACAACCCCCCTAAAATTTGGGGGTACCCCGGACCCGGACACCCCCCTAAAATTTGAGGGGTCCTAGTACTAAAACGCTAAAAATGGGGTATTTGGCGTATGCCCCACAAAAAATTTCGGGACACCATCCCCCAAATTTGGGGGGTCGGGTATACCCCCATAAAATCTTAGAGGCTGCCCACCTGTGCAGAGGAGTATCTAATTAATGCAGTCCACAGATATTATTATATTTTTTGTATTGTCTTTCTATGACAGTAAAACTGTAATTAAAATGAAAACTTACTTTTCATTAAAACTTAAATTGCAAATTGTTATAAACTTATTCTTTGCAAACAATTGATATTGTGTTTACACCTTTTACTTTGCGCTTGTAACTACAAAAAATAACAAGTAAAACAAAATTAACGAGTAAAATCCATCAGTTACGAATTTTAAGGTATGGTGTGTTTGGCTTTAGCAGTCAATGCTTTGATTTAGATTTAGAATAACCTTCGCTCTGCCTTGGAAGTTATTCAATCAATAAATTTAGTGGACAACTTTCACATAATTCTTTTTATTTTAGTTTTTGTCGGAAGTTTTTTGAAATTAGGCAGGACTTGGCTAAACACGTGAGCAAAAATCACTGCTTACCCTCATCCCTCGCCAAAGATTTCGTCGGCTGGCACGACCAACAAAATGACGCGAACAACGAAGAGGAGGAAGTGTTAAGGTAAATTTCTTTACAAACAACCCATTATAATTCGTCGTTACCATGACAGATTGTGTAAGAATGTCATAAAATACTCATAACTGTGACTATGGGCGACCATGCGACCAACCCTGAACAAAATTTCCAAAAGGGGGAGGGGTCCAAGGGGGTCCAAATTCTAAACGTTATAAAAGGGCTAAAAGAATTTTCCGAGCTTTGCGCGGAGTGTTTATTGCCTTGTTTATGTCACATACTTCATTATTTTCCTATTATTCAATCAAAATAAGTCCATAAAACAAAACAAAAATTTTTTACAAACAATTTGATATCTTAAAATTTTCGATTTCAAAAACATTAAAAACCTAAAAGTAAAAACATAAAAATGAGTACATTGAAATTGAATTACAGCTGAGCAATGCAAAGTGCGAGAAAATGTTTTTAAAATTACTTCTCCTAACCTTTAAATTTTTAATACCACTATATAACAATCTAAAGGGGGGTCTAGCGTGGTGGTATTAAGATTACAAAACAAAGTAACACAAATTTGGAAGTGGAGACCAATTAAAACATTAAGAATTGGGTGGGTCCAGCGTGGTCATACCAAGATTACAAAACAAAGTAACACAAATTTGAAAGTGGAGGCTATATAACCAATCGAGCGCTGAGCGGAGCGAAGCGCGAAAAAAATTTTTAAAAATTGGCCATTCTAAACCCCCAAATTTTTATCCTTGGCGACCCAAAAGGGGGGTCTAACCCCAAATTTTTCCCTTTGCCGACCCAAAAGGGGGGTCTAGACCCCCTAGACTACCCCCTGGCTACGCCCATGACTGTGACTGTTTTTACCTAACATACAATAAATAAAACGTTATGAGTCGGAGTTACATTGATTTTATACCAATTGTGACTCTTTTTGTTTATAGTAAAGTAACTCTTTATGTTAACAATGAGGTGTATTTTTGCATTTAAGTCTATTGCTTATTTGCTTGTGAACATAGATGTTTTGGTCAGGTCCGCCAGGGGGGGTCCACCCCCAGGTGGAAGGTCAAAATCTTTGAGGGGGAGGTCCAGGGGGGTCCGGACTCTTTGGCTTTTTAAGGGGGAATTGTTGTTGTTGGCCCAACTCCTCTGTCATTCTGGGGATCTGAGAAGGTTTACAAATATGGCGGCTTCCTTAGGTTGTCGCCATAGGTCTTCTGGTCTCACAGAACCGTGGATTTAGCTGTGCAGCTGAACGGGTGTTTGGTGTCATGGGGGCCCTTCATACAGTGTGGGCACTGGTCTGGAATGTTGCTGTCAATCCTGTGTTGATAAGAAATCAGGAGTCTGCAGTATCCAGACCTCAGTTGTGATGACGTTGTTCTGCTAGATCTTGGTAGGTCTTTTTCAGAACTATCTATCTCTGGTGGACGACGTACCAGTACTAGATTAAGATAAGAGCATATGCAGCGATCGCTGAGGTTACAGTCTGTCTGTGTACAACAGACTTCGCCTTTTTGAGTTTTTTATTGTTGGGGACACCAGCGATTAAGTTCTCAACCGATGCTCAATGGGTGTTGACAAGATCTCGTTTCATGTTTTTAGGAGCTGCTTCTGCTTGAAGATGTTTATGTCCAGGATGGTTAGGATCAAAACAATTTATCAGGTATTGTTTCAATATCATTGTCGCGTGTTCCTTTGTCTTCAGAATCTTGGTTTCCTGGTGAAGATGGTTTATTGAAGACATTTGATGGCAACTTGTGATGACTCTCAGAGCTTTGTTCTGTGCCACTTGGATTTCTGCCTAGTGGATTTGCTGATGATAGAGGCCCAAATAGGGGCAACATATTCCACAACCGATCTTCTAATAGTCTTGTAGAGTGACAGCATCTCCTCTCCTTGTCCTGTCCCCAGTTGGATCCAGACAGCGCTTTTAAGATATTATTGCGTTCTCTGACCCTGTTTGCTGCTAATTTGCAGTGGGGGCAAAGGTGTACATGGGGCTATGAGTGACACCCAAGATTTTTGGTTCTTTGGACAGTGGAAACTGCCGCTCCTGAATCCAGGCAAAGATCCAGCAAACTCCAAAACTACTCCCGACACTAGACCAATCTCCATGATTTTCATTGATGGATTGGTGAGAATAATGATGTGGGTATGCACAGAGGACAGGGGGGGGAGCGTTACCCTCCTGTATTTCTAGAAGGGGGTTTACCTTGTAGAAGTGGGAGGGAGAAAAGAATAGGTAACCCATTTGGAAAAATGGAAAAATTAAAATGATTTCAATTCAAATTAAGTTTTGTCAAAATGAATGTTTTAAAAGTAAAAAGCTCAAAAATGAATAAAGGGGCGTTTTGCCGAAATTAGCTTTTTTTTATTTTTTTTATTAAATATAAACATATAGATAAATGATAGAAAAAACGATATGAGTATTTTGCGTTTCTTGAATTTTAACCCTCCCCTCTAATTTGCCCCCCCACTCCAAACCAACTTGCCCATCTATGCATTGAAGTCAGGAGTCTGTGGTGTTATGGAGCAAAGGCATTAGAGATGGCTGATATATAGCTTCGCAGCTACTGCCAGGGGGAAGGTAGACATTGGTAAGCTCTAGTCTGGAACGGTCAATGCCTATGCTGATCTTCTGTATCTCCAAGTGCTTATCTCAAATGTCAACATAAAGCTCTGTGAACTGGATGCTTTAGTGGACTAGGAATGCGATGCCGCCACCTTTGTTCTCCTTTTGTTCTTTCCTCAATAGTGTGTAGCCAGTTGTTATTGGGCTTCTGGATCTCTTGGTTAACTTGGTTTCCTGCAGCGCAGCAATCTTGATGTCATGGGAGAGCATGAAATCCAAGATTTCTTGGATCTTGTTGCTTATCTTGTTGTAGTTAAACTGTAAGCTGTTTAGGCTGGACGCAGCAGAAGAGACCTGGAGCCATGGGCCAAGCAGAATTGGAATTCTGGTAGATGTTGCAGATGTTGTAGGGGTGTTGAGCGGTTTGCGGGACGAACAAGCATAATTGCTTCTGTTTCTGTTTGCTGTTGTGGCACAGATTCTTGCTTTGGTTAAGTCCATTCTTCACTATTTCTTTGGCTGCTAGGAAAATGTTCCATTTTAACTTTCTGATCCATGATTTTCATTAGGAGCGGCAGAACTGCAACAGACTTGTCAGCAAATAATAAAGCAGGTACTTCGGTCACGCTTTTCTCTTAGCCGTTTAATGATGACATCATCTGAGTAGATAATTCTGGCTGCAAGCATCCCGTGTAGAAAATATTACAAAAAAACTGCCACAAGTTCCTCTGTAACCATACATGGGCAAGTTGGTCCGGAGTGGGGGGGGTTAACCCCAAATTGGGGGGGGGGGGTTAAATCAGATCGCAAAATACCCATATCGTTTTTTTCTGGAGTGTATTTTACCCATATCGATTTTCGATTTTAAAGGAAAAATAGTAAAAAAAACGCTAATTTTAGATCAAAAAGCCCTTTTTATACTTTTTGAGCTTTTTATTGCTTAATACTCATTTTGACCTCAAACTTAATGGGGGCAGTTCAGTCATTTTAAAGACATTTTTTTTCTTCATTTTTCAAAGTTGGGGGGTTAACTTTTCTCCCTCCCCACTTCTGAGTGGGGGGGGGACCCCCCTTCAGAATGGGGGGGACCCCCAACCCCCCCCCCGTGCCCATGTATGTCTGTAACTCTCCTCCTTTATCCTGGCTTGGGACAGGTGCTGTATAAACAGTGGCGGAGTTAAGCATAATTGCTTCTCCATTTTGTTGTCGTTTAAGTCCACTGCAGTTCTTTCCAGTTTTGCTGAAATGGCACCATCTTTTGCAAATGGAACACAAAACAGAGGCGCAGCTTCGATTGATGTTAGAGTTACACACCCAGACCTGTGCACTGCCCCCCCCGGGGTTAAAACGGGGGGGGGCAATTCCAAAGGGGGGGGGGCGCGGGGGGGGGCAACTTTTTTGAAACCGGGGGGGGGGGGGCAATAAAACGGGGGGGGGGGCAAGCAGGGGGGAAAGAAAAAAAAAGAGAAAAAAAGGAGAAAAAAAGAGAAAAAAAGAAGGGAAAAGGGAAAAAAGGGACAAAAATAATAAGATAAAAGGTAAAAATAAGGTAAAAATAGGTCTAAAATGGCTTAAAATACATTGAAATAAGCTAAAAACAGCAAAAAATTCACGATGATGGCTTCATAATAGGTCAAAAATGGCGTCATATTTTTAGGGTAATTTTTAATTTTTAGCGGGGGTGTGCAATAAAACGGGGGGGGGGGGGGGCAAATCCTCCAATAAAACGGGGGGGGGGGGCATTTTCAGACCGTGCACAGGTCTGCACACCTAGCAGGTCCAGGGACCAGGGTTTGGATGTATTCCTCAGGCCAGCAGTAAAAAACGGATCAGGGAAGCTGGCATTGGCTGATCCCAGTCCAAAAACAGGGCGAGTCAGAAAGATAGGTGAAAATCATTAATTTAAGTGTTTTTAGGTCTAATATTGAATTTTATATATTAAAACAGCCTATTTAAGCCCAAAAAGGTATTTAAACACTGTTTTTAACTAAAAAACCGTGTTTTTGACAGCAAATAAAAAGTTATACTTCTAAATTGGTTGGGAGGGGGGAGCGGATCAGCCTCGCTAGGGAAGGTCATGCTGGACCGCTCCCGAGCCTTAGGGGGAAGGGGGGCCCCTGGATTTTTTCTAGGAGAAGGGGGGGTCCAAAATTTTGGCTTTAGGAGGGGTGGAACCCTCTGCCCCGTTCCGCCCCCCCCAAAAAAAAACATCTATAGTTGCGAACTTGGTAGTTATTTATCCTTGATTTTTTTCTTAGTTTAATTTGTGTTTATTTTTATTTTTTTGGGTTTTTCCATTTTTAGTGTTTTTAGTCCTGGGACCCCCCAAATTTTGGGGGGGGAACTCGGGGGAGTGACCGGAGTACAACCAAATTTTAGGAAAGTGTTGGCAGTTTTGAGATTTTTATAATGGTATAATAACCCTCCCCCTGTCCACCTATGGCTATAGCCTTGGCTACATAAGTGGACTACCTCCCGGATTTTGAGGGTATACCCGACCCCCGAAATTTGGGGGGGGGGGGTTGTCCAAACATTTTTTTGTGAAATATACCTTAAATACCCCATTTTGAGCGTTTTTAGTATGGACTGACACCCGACACGGTGTCAGGGGTACCTCCAATATTTAGAGGGATTTTTGGCGGTATAACCCCCCCAACTTCTCCCTGCCCGCCTTTGTTTGGCCACCATCTGGCTTCCTTCCCCTCTGTTAACTAAAGTTTCGCTCAAAAAAAGTTAGGTTCGTTTTATAACAATCATTGTTTATTTAAGGTGTCATAAGTGCGGTCGTCACTTCAAGTCCCTGTATTGGTTCGAGTGCCACGCGGCGTCACACGCCCCGGTGGAGTGCCGACCGCACGCTTGTCAGCTGTGTCCTCAGCGTTTCGCCACCGCGGCCGGCCTCGCCTCCCACCGGAAGACGCACAGCGTGGTCAACTATTTCGTCTGCTACGTCTGCAAAAAATCGCTGAAAGTACGCTTTATAATGTCACAACTCCCGTTGTGTTAATGTTTCAGAAATATGACGCCTTATAAATATGAGTTGTAATGTAACACTGTCATAGATGAACAAGGGGGGGGGTAGGGTGGGGTCCACCCCCCTAGCCTCGAAATTTTGGGCCCCCCCCTAGAAAAAAATCCAGGGCCCCCCTCCCCCCAAATTTTCGAATTTTTTACCCCTGACCCCCCTCTAGATTTTGAAATCTGACCCCCCCCCTCCCCTCTCGAGAAAATTTTAAGTACTTTTTTTATACTAAATTTCCTTCCAAAAACGTGAATTTTTAACACAAATTTATGTTTTTACACCCTTTTTATACCTAAATATAGCTTTTTATTCAATAAAATGTAGTATTATCCTATAAAAAGAACAATTATTAAAGTTATTATGGTTTAAAACTGTTTTGCTTTGGACACCGGACCCCACCTGACCCCCTCTAGGTTTCAAAATTTTCCACCCCGGGTCGACCCCCCCTAGAAAGCTAGGGGGGTTCGACCCCCCTAGGTCCCCCCCTAGATTTTGAAATTTCATTTACCCGGGGTAAACACCCCCCCCCCTAGCTTTTTGACCGTGTTCATCTATGAACACTGTCGAGCGATGGTGTAACGCTGCACGTCAGTCAATGAGGTACTGAGGCTGGAGATTACAGGTTCAAGTCCTGTATCGCTCATTTTTCAGTCAAAAAGCTAAAAATAACAAATTGTTTCGCAATCTTTCTTTCAAAAACTCGATTTATTCGGCCTCATATTTCTGGACGTTACAATAACATTATTATTGTACAATATAATAAACCGATCGCTCACTTCCGAAGGACCCTAAAATTTTGCAAATTTCAGCCTTCAAGTTTTCACCTCCCCCCCCAAGAAAAATCAGAGCTTCCCCTTTCGGAATTTTTTTACCTTGATCCTCTCTAGAATTGTATATCTGACCCCCACGTCCCACTCCCACAAACCAGTATTTTATATCATTTGTATACCAAAACACCTTGTTGTATTATGTAATAATGTAGTATTATCCTTTAAAAACTACGTATTATCCTTTAAAAATTGTCTTGAATATCAGACCCCTTCTAGATTTCAAAATGTTTTTACACTGGGTCAACCCACCTAAAAACCTGAGGGTGGGACCCCTCTAGCATGCATGGGCACGGGGGGTTAACTCTTCCCTCAAAATTCTGAGAAGGGGGGTTTAACTCCCCCCCCCACCTCCCCACTCAGAAGTGGTGGGAAAAAAAAACGCACCCACCCCCCCCCAATTTTGAAAAAATGTCTTTGGAATGAATTCCAACTGCCTCCAAACTTAAGTTTTGAGGTCAAAATGAATGTTTTAAACAATAAAAAGCTTAAAATGCAATAAAAAGGGCTTTTTAACCTAAAATTAGCCTTTTTTTACTTATTTTTTTTTGTTAAAATCGAAAATCGATTTGGGTAAAATGCACTCCAGAAAAACAACGATATGAGAATTTTGCGTTTCTCGGATTTTAACCCCCCCCTAATTTAGGGTTTAACCCCCCCCCCTCCACTCCGGACCAACTTGCCCATGTATGCCCTTTAGGACCCCCTCTTAAATTTTAAAATTTTATTTACACAGGAATAAGATCCCCCCTTAGCTCCGGTGATTTCAGGAGAGTCTCCTAAGATTAGCATAGGTGTTTTGGGGGAAAAGAGGGGTCCACCCCCCTAGAGCCAAAATGTTGGACCCCCTAGAAAAAATTCAGGCCCCCCCCTCCCCCCCAAAGCTCGAGAGCGGTCCGGCTTGACCCCCCTAGTGAGGCTGATCCCCTCCCACCCCCCGCTCCCGACCAATTTGGAAGTATATTTTTTTATTTACTGTCAAAAACACGGCTTTTTAGTTAAAAACAGTGTTTAAATACACTTTTTAGGCCTAAATAGGCTGTTTTAATACATAAAATTCAATATTAGACCTAAAAACACTTAAATTATTGAGTTAAAAAAATTTTGCTAAAAAATTGTACCCCGTCCCCCTTCCCCCATAAATTTAAAATCTCGCACCCAGCCCAGGGTCGACCCCCCTAAAAGCCAGGGGGGTCCGGACCCCCCTGGCCCCCGCTAAAAATTTTGGCCTTCTACCTGGGGGTGACCCCCCCAAGCGGACCTGACCAAAAACACCTATGAATATTAGGCATGTGGAATAAAATGCAAATTAAAAGAAAACGCACTTAAAGATTTTTTACAACAAAAGGTAAAAAAAACTTTAAAAGCAAGACAAAATTCGATTGGAAATGGCAGTGGCGTGCCCAGGATTTCATTTGGGGGGCGGTCTGGGGGGGTACATACTAACCATAAGGGGGTGGGGTCTGAGGGCGGCAGCCCCTTAGAAATAGCAGGTCTGGGGCGCAAGAGCCCCCCCAGCGGGGTCAAGGGGCAGAGCCCCTTGTCAGGTGGGGTCGGGGGGGGGGGGCAGAATGTCCCCCGGGGGAGAAAATTTTTAATTTAAGGCGCTAAAATACACTAGAAATTTTAATTTGCAGATGAATATTAAAACAAAATTTAAGGTTTTTTTATTCCTATCCATTTAAAACATGTGTTTAAAACGTTAATAAAAGGTTAATAGTGTTTATAGTAGTTTTATTTAACATGTATGCCTTAACTATTGAGCGGCAAAATCGGTTTGAAATTGAAAAACTGAGAAAAATTATCAATTTAAACTACCCGCGAAGCGGAGAAAATTTGGTTTTTTGACTATTAATATGCTTTTGGAAGGCACCAGGAAAGTTTCTGTATTAATATTTAAGAAAAAAAATTTTCTCTCCCAAAATTCAAAAATCCCTTCCGGAAAAATCCGGCTTCGCCGGATTTCGGGGGGGGGGGCGGCCCCCCCCCCCGCCCCGCCCCCCTCCTGGGCACGCCACTGGGAAATGGCATAAAACAATCATTAAAAAATACATTTAGAGCTTGGAAGAAAGCAAAGCCCATGGTGCTACTCATAAAGACAAAGAAACTGGTCTTTTTAATTGCTTGATGTGCGAAAGAAAGTTTGATAACTATGGTCAATTAAAAAATCACTGCAGGTAATGATTAAAACTATTGTTTTTATAGTTAAAATTAAGTCTAGTTCAGAAAAATAAAAGTTGCAGTTAACATTAACAACGAACTCCCCCTTCTCCTTTAGGCTTTGTTTTGCAGCCGTATGATTTTGGGGACATATTGGGCATACATACATTATAAAACGCCATTTAAAATATTCTTAATGGTTAAGTTATACAAAGTTATAAATCAAAAGTTAAACAATATCTCTAAAATAAAAAATTCGTTCAAACTGGGGGATTAAACAGAGGTTTAAGAGGATGATTTTAAAATCCGAGGAACGTATTTTACTCATATTGCTGTTTTTAATTATGCAGATAAATAGGTGCTAATATTAAGTTTTAAAAATATTTTTATTGTTAAAGCTTTCTATTGCTTAAAACACTCATTTTGATAGATTTTTTTCTCATTTTTCCAAAATTGGGGGTTAACCCTTTCCTTTTGATTCCCTCATACCCAGGGACGTACCCAGGGTTTCATTTTAGGAGGGGGCGGATTTCAGTACAAAAAAAATTTCAGGGGGGGAAGCGGAGCCGCCCATAATTTTTGAAAAGGTTAAAAAAAGGGATAAACGTAGATAGAGTACACTGTTTTTGGCCTAATAACGTATTATCTAATGTTTTTAGCAGTAAAAACATGTTTTCTTAGTTAAAAATTACATTCGAAGACATTGACAGAGCCTGGATTTCACAAAAAAAGGTTTTAGAGACCTTTAAGCCCCCTGGCTACACTCACACTGTAAACCAAATCAGATAAGCAGCTTCTCCATGTTTTTTTAGGGTGTTTAATTGCGTAGAGAAGCAAAAACTTTAAGATATATACACCCCCGCTTAAATATACTTTCCTTTTCTTCGTCTCCCTTACAGTACCTTTTCCTAGGTGCTTTTCTGGCTCTTGATTTTTTTTTGTTTTGGCACCAGCTAACATTTTTATTTTTGCTTAAACCATTTATTTATCATTGGAATTTAGGTACAAACATCCGAGTAAATCCCTAGCTTGTGAAATTTGTGGGAAAAAGTTTCCGAGAAATGACAAACTGAAAAATCACATGCTCAAGCATTCTGACGAAAAAGCTCACCTTTGTCAAGTAAGACATGTAATACGTTTACTAAATTGTAAAAAATAAAATACCATATCAACGGCATTTATATTTTTACAAAAAAAAAAATTTGTCCAAAAATCATTTTTTACAATAGTCAAAACTTCAGAGAGGGTAAATAACTTGGTGCGGTAAACAACTAGAAAAAAATTATGAGACGTTGGCGCTTCCTAGTTTTGTTTTTTTTTTTTCAAAGCAACAATTTTTAAAGTCTAGTAGCGAGGCGGAGTAGGATTTTCCCCAAATATTGCACAGCATAGCATACATGGGCTGGGCACGGGGGGTTGGGGGGTTAACCCCCCCCCCAAATTCTGAAAAGGGGGGTGTACCCCCCCCCCCCACTCAGAAGTGGGGGGGGAGAAAAAGTTAACCCCTCCCCCCCAATTTTGGAAAAATGAAGAAAAAAATGTCTTTAAAATGACTTCTAACAGCCTCCAAACTTACGTTTTGAGGTCAAAATGAATGTTTTAAGCAATAAAAAGCTCAAAAATGCTATAAAAAGGGCTTTTTGACCTAAAATTAGCGTTTTTTACCTATTTTTCCTTCAAAATCGAAAAACGATATTGGGTAAAATGCACTCCAAAAAAAAAACGATATGGGTATTTTGCGTTTCTTGGATTTTAACCCCCCCTCCTAATTTGGGGTTTAACCCCTCCCCCCACTCCGGACCAACTTGCCCATGTATGCAGGATAGGAGGGAGTTGAGAAAGGTTTTACCATACCCAAGCCCCGCCCCCTCCTCTAACTCAAAAAAAAAATTAACAAAGCGCTGTTCGCCTGTTACTCACGGCCTTATCATTTACTTAAAACGTTTCGTACTTTGTGTTAGATGATTAATTTATGTTCTCTTGATGATTTGGTTATTATTGAATATTGGTTACGATTATTTTTGTGTTTTTTATTTCTTTTAATTAGACTAAATTAGGCAAAACTATTAATTTTGGCATAAACGAGAATAAATTGTGTTATAACTTATTTATCATTTCATTTAATTATGTATTTTCGCGTGTTTTTATTTGTGCACAGGTTTTTGTATGTTTTTTAATAAAATAATAATAATATTTTTTTAAAAATAATGTTGAGTAGTATAATATTTTTTAGAAGTGTGGCAAAACGTTTAAGCGCAAAGACAAACTAAAGACACATCAGAAAAGTTTTTGTCAAATGGCTGATCACCCTATTAAACAAAAAAAGAATCGAAAAAGTAAAGGAGCAATGGCAGGTAAACTTTCTAAACAACGCAATATTTATAGATGGACAGTCTCCCGGATTTTCGGGGGTACACTCGACGTTCTTCTAAATTTGGATTGATATACCAAAAAAGTACCGTGGAGGGTACCCCACATTTTGGCGTTTTTACTACTGGGATCCGCACCAAATTTTAGGGGGTTTTGGCATTTTCAGGATTTTTTAGAAATCCCCCTGCCCGTAATTTATGGGCATAGAGAAGCGGATTGGAGTGTTAACCACTCCCACCCAATTCTGAGAAAGGGGTATTAACCCCCCTCCCCCACTCAGAAGTGAGGGGAGAAGAGGTTAACCCCTCCAATTTCGAAAAAAAAAATGAAGAAAAAATTCTTCAAAATGACTTTTAACTGCTTTCCAAATTAAGTTTTGTGGTCAAAATTAGTGCTTTAAGCAATGGAAAACTTAAAAATGCTATAAAAGGGGTTTTTTTGACCTAAAATTAGCAATTTAACCTATTTTTCTTAAAAAATAAACAAAAATATTGGTAAAATACACTCCAGAAAAAAACATACGGCTAAAATTTGTTTCTCGGATTTTAACCCCCCCCCCTCTCTCAATTCGGGTTTAATCCTCCCCTCACTTCGAACCAACTTGCCCATGTATGACCTATGATGGCTATGTTTTAGTTTAAGGCCAGATGTTTTTGTATTCAGTGGTTTAACGGAAACTCACGCCTAAGCCTAAGCCTACCCTTTAAAAATATCAACTTTTTGAATGATTTAAATTTCAAGTGCCAGAATTTGCGTATTGCAAACAACAAATCAAATTAGTCAACGATCCTTAAAATTTTAGGTCTTATCATCTTGTGTGTTTTTTGTAATTACCGGTACGTATAATAACTGAATAAAGAGAAAAACGAAAAAACAAGTGGAACAAAAAATATGGCTGTTTATGTTAGTTAATTTTGCAAAAACAAGCCCAATTTGAGTTATAAAAATATATTATTATTATATAATATTATTATTATGTTAACATTGAAATTGCTTTTAGATAATTACAATCTAAATTTGACACCGAAAACCAAGAAACCGGAAGAACAATATTACATGTACAATTGCGAACTTTGCCTAAGAGGATTTAAAAAAAGAGGAACGCTTGTGAATCACTTGGCTAAATATCATCCGGAAATGGTTAGTTTTGTGATTATGTATTCATACAAAGCTGTGTAATGCCCACAACCGTGAGGGTTTAACCCGTTCCCGTGATTGCCTTTTTCTTGAATACAACCCTGAAACGTTCATATGACCTATGTCTTACTTCCGTCATACATAATTTTTGTAGCGAATAGTGCCCAATGAGCGAGAAAATTGAAATGGTTAAAGCTGTGCGGTAGTAATATGCAAATTTTTCTCACAGATACTGTGTATTACGTAGGATATTTCATGTTGCAAAAATGTCCATATTGTTACTTACAGCTTTAACCATTTCAATTTGCTCGCTTACTGGGCACTATTCGCGCAAAAAATAATGTATGACGAAAGTACGACTTAGGTCATGCGTAGAATTTACCGCGGTAAGGTAGTGCGACATTTGTCATACGAAAATACCAACACCATGAGACGAAGGTTTCACCTTTGTCGTACGATGGTTTCACGGTTGTAACGGGGTAAAACGCCATAACGGGAACGGGTTAACGAGGGCATTTTCAAAAAGGGTGGAAGGTCCAAGTCCAAGCATAGGTGGACCGGAAGTATACCTCTCTCATCAAATTTTGAGTAGTAGCACACCGAAAATTCCCAGGATTAGTATCCTCCGTTTTTAGTGTTTTTAGTACTGGGACTCCACACTCAACCCCCCCTCCCTTCCTAGCCTGCTTCTCTCTATCAGTCCAGGAGCCAAGTTTTTCAAAAAAGTATTGTAAAATACCAAGAGGGATTAAGACCAAAAGTGACATCACAAACAAAAAAATAGTGAAAATTTCACATAGGTCAGAATGGCAAAGAAATTGGAAAAATAGTATTTAGCATTCATTTATTGAACATAAATAGAAAGAAAGTGGGTGTTTGCCTAGAAAAAAAATCCAGAATCCCCTTCAGATTTTTACTATAAATTACACTTCAACGAAACCTGGATTTCTTCCATTTTTGGTTAAAGTTAAAAATACCAAAAATGTAAGGAATTGCCTAAACAAATTTGGCTAAAATTTTGGGGCTATGTTATGTGCACGCCACCAGTTCTTTTCTTCACCAGATTCGATCAAGTGCCAAATGTCTAAACCATAAATGTCGAAAGTGGCTATATTTTTCAATATTTTGTTTTAAGAAAGCAGAAAGAATGCACCCAAAATGTATAAGAGCCGGTTCCAAAATGTATAAGAGCCCAAAATGTATAAAATGTATAGAGTTGTATTGGAGAGGGGCGGCCGCCCCCTCCCCCAAAATGGTCGCCATATGGTAAAATTTGGTGGTTTTTCAGGCGCTAAAAATTCAAAATTTTCCAGCACCTCGCTAATCGCTCGGTTCCAAACTATAAAATAGTTTTGGTACCACAATTGAACCCGAAAAAGCAAAACAAATTTCCGCTTCGCTTCGCTCAGCACTCAAGTTCCATAATATGCATATTTCTCGCTATTTATTTGGTCTAATTTTACTGAAAAAAGTGTAATAATTTTAATAAACAATAAGTACTCCACATCAAGCAAAACAAACAATTATATTTGGTTGATTTGTTTATATACCTTTCCCCCTCCTAAAATTTTCAGCCGCCTACAAATGGCTCGGTATTTTTTTTCATATCTAAAAAACATGGAGATGCTGCTCATCTGTTTTGGTTTACTGTGTGGGTGTAGCCAGAGGGTCCAAAAGGTCTCTAAATCCCTTTTTGTAAAATCCAGACTGTGCCAATGTCTGATAATGTAATTTTTAACAAAGAAAACATGTTTTTACCGCTAAAAACATTAGATAATACGTTATTAGGCCAAAAACAGTGTATTATATAGCTTTATCTATGTTTCGCACCCCGGGTCGACCCCCCCTAAAAAGCTAGGGGGGTCCGTACCCCTCTGGGACCCCCTCCTAGAATAAAAATTCGATTTACCCCGGGTAACCACCCGCCCCCTAGCTTCCCGGACCGTTCTCACCTATGGCTGTGGCTCATTTTGCCGTAGAAACGACGTACGGATTAAACGTCCGGCGCGTCGCTTGTCAGCTCCCATTCCGTTGTCAACCAGCACTACTTGTAGCATGGAAAGAAAACCTACATAATAATCTAATCTTTTTAGCTTTGAAAATATTTTTTAAACTAAAAGCATAGCATAATGCAGACCTGTGCACTGTCTGGAAATGCCCCCCCCCGTTTTATTGCCCCCCCCCCCGCCAAAAAATGAAAAAGTACCCTAAAATTATGACGCCATTTTTGACTTATGATGACGCCATCATCGCAATTTTTTTTGCAGTTTTTAGCCTATTTCAATTATTTTAGGCCATTTCAGACCTATTTTTACCTTATTTTTACTTTTTTTGTCCCTTTTTTCTCTTTTCCCTTCTTTTTTTCTCTTTTTTCTCCTTTTTTTTCTTTCCCCCTGCTTGCCCCCCCCCGTTTTATTGCCACCCTCCGTTTCAAAAAAGTTGCCCCCCGTGCACCCCCCCTGTTTTGGAATTGCCCCCCCCCCCCCCCCACTATATCCGCGGGGGAGGGAGTGCACAGATCTGATTATATTATGTGTTTTTGCAGAACTGTAAAGATATCCCGGCGTTAAGAGCCCCGGTGTGCCACGTCATAAAGGAATTTCAGTGCCCGAGCTGCGAAAAATCCTACCATTCCGCCACCAAACGAAAATTACATATTAAACGGAAACATCCCGAGGTATGCAATACAGCTCGCCGGATTCCACCTTGTTGTGGCGCAGCGGAAGAACGC
Organism: Microlaimidae sp. YZB2_3; assembly: GCA_030248175.1. Lineage (NCBI taxonomy): Eukaryota > Metazoa > Nematoda > Chromadorea > Desmodorida > Microlaimidae > Microlaimidae sp. YZB2_3. The sequence continues at coordinate 23,523 of JASAMX010026259.1, forward strand.
CGGACTTTTGCGTATAGTGTAATAAAAAATGCTCCAGAGATCGAATCCCGATGGAAAAAATGTTGCGCGTGTTTTTTGGCTGTTGCCTATGTTATGTTAGCAGGTTGAGAACATAGATGAACACGGTCAAAAAGCCAGAGGGGGGGGGGTGTTTACCCCGGGTAAATGACATTTCAAAATCTAGGAGGGGGGTCCTAGGGAACCACTCCAAGCTTTCTAGGGGGGGTCAGGTAGGGTCCAATTTCCAAAGCAAAATACTTTTAAACCATTAAAGGTTTAATAATAGTTTTTTTTACAAGATAATACTACTTTTTATTGAATAAAAAGCAATATTCAGGTATAAAAAAGGTGTAAAAACATGAATTTGTGTAAAAAATTCACGTTTTTGGAAGAAAATTTAGTATAAAAAGTACTTAAAATTTTTTCGAGAGGAAAAGAGGGGTCAGATTTCAAAATCTAGAGGAAGGTCAGGGGTGAAAAATTCAAAAATTTGGGGGGAGGGGGGGCCCTGGATTTTTTCTAGGGGGGGCCCAAAATTTTGAGGCGAGGGGTGTGGACCCCACCCTAACCCCCCTTGTTCATCTATGGTTGAGAATGAAGATTTTCAACGTCAGCCAAGTTGATTTAGTTTAAGTATAAAAACGTGGTATGAGAACAACAAAATATTTTAGCTATAAAAACCATGAAATAAAAACCTTACTGTTTCTTGAGCCTAAACAAAACCTAAAAATCAAGGAAAACTTTATCAACCGATGCTTAAGGTCAAAATTTGCGGCGATCTAATGCTGGTAATCGAATTCTAGACACCGTTTGGGGAAAAAGGGCTAGATTTTTTCATGGGAATTTAAGTGTGAACAGACCGCCTTCATTCCCTCTCCAAACTATTCCCATTCAGCGAAATATCAGTTTGTCAGTTTAGATAATTGGAATCCATGAAAGTGTTTTGACGTTAGTATTTTATCACAAACTGTCCTACGCTGTAAACCAGCCGGGTTTCACTCATACATGGGCAAGTTGGTCCGGAGTAGGGGGGGGGTTAAACCCCCTTCTCAGGATTTGGGGATGGGGTCAACCCACCCCCTCCAACCCCCCCCGTGCCCATGTATGGTTTCACTGCTGGTGGCTGCGCAAAGAAAAACCGGTTTAATAACCCAGGGAATAGTTCAGACAAAAAAATATAACCTTTACTGAATTTTGTGGATTAAGTTAGTACACTTTCTATATTTTTTTAATAAATACCACTATTTTTTGTATTTTTAGTTACAAAAAAAAACTCATTAAAGCAATTAAACCTTGATTTAAAACAATGTCACATTAACAAGTCAACAAGCCCACATCTCATTCGAACAAAATATTTCGAAAAAAAATCTGTGTAGTTTTGATTTAAAGTTAATTTTTGCAGATAACTATTCTAAATTCAACTGCAGAAAGTATGGGCGGAAAGGGAGTTGTTCGGTCTTTTGTGCACATCGATTCTTTCAAATGCCCCCATTGTCCTAGAGAGTACATCGATAGACACACACTGGTAAGTCCAAGTAGATGAATTTTTAAGTCCAAGAATTAAAAATTAATTGGAAATAAATTATTTATAATTCAGGAAAACATTTTTATTATTCTCAATAAGCAGTTTTGTTGCAATCTTAAATAATTAAGCTTTGCATTATTATCTAAGTTTTTCTCAATTCCGACCAGTAAGTATAACTTAATGAATGGGGTAATCTTCAAAAAACCAAAAACAGTTGATTAAAAGTATTTTTACCTATTTTGTAAAGTATTTTTTTTCGTTTTTTTTTTGTTAAAAAAATAGCTTACTGAACTGAATCAAATTGAACCTGAATTTTGTAATAATTGAAAGAAATTTAATGTTTAAGTTTTTGGCTATCAAGGCTTTCTGCAAAGTTTTATCCAGGTTCGCCTATAGGTGCACCGTGCACAACCAATTCTGGCTTGGAAGATTAACCCACGATAAACGCCAAATCCAATCAACGGGGACATACGGCGGGGTAAAAATGGATGACGCTTCGATAATTAAGGAGATTTATTTTATACCAACAGTTTCTTGTTGTTTTTTTTTTGGCTAATTCCAGAATTTTTCAAATCGCGAAGCTCGCGAAGATTTATTTATTTATTTTTGCTCGCTAATTATTTTTAGATATATCATATGCGACAGAACCACGGTGTCGGCGAAAAGCAGGGCCAAGAATTAATTCCTACCACGAGAGAAAATCATGTGAGCCTATCCGCCAACTTTCAAATTTCCGAAGAGCTCGCACACCAAGTTCAGCAACGTCGAAACAGCGACAGATATTGCAAAAGTTTGTAACTTTTTAACGAACGAATTTTTTCGTTACTACGGCAAAATGAGCCACAGTTATTATTATAGAATACACGTAAATGTGACTGATTCTATCTAATGGGGTCCTGTTTGAAATTTAAAATAAATGACAGTTACATTATGTTATATAAATTGTGGCTCATTTTGCCGTAGTAACGACGGTTTATTTTTGGTTTTGTTAAAAAAAAATAAGTTTTTTGGAAACTGCCATTGCCAACAGTTGAAAATTAGAGCGCTGTAAATTAAAAGGAAATTTTCGGAAATATCGAACTTTTTTCAGTTTCTTTTGGGAGCACTAAAAAGGGGTTTCCTTTCTTTTACTCGACTAAAAATAAATTCTATCAGCAATTGATTTTCCATTCGGGAAACGAAATCTGACAATTGCAATAAGACATAAGGTAAAACGTTTATTGAATACACATGAGATACTCCATTTTTAGCGTTTTTAGTACAGGTACCCCCCCCCCCCGAATTCTAGTTGAGGTGTCTAGGGTACCCCCAAATTTTAAAGGGGAGGTGTCGGCTATAGGGTAGTGCATTTAATTTCGGCACTTTTTTGTTTTTCCGATGTAACTTTTCACGGCATGGCCCGATTTTCACGTTTAATAGCTCATTTTGAAGCTTTTACGATACTGCGTTGCGTCACAAAAGTTTCATTTTAAGAAAGTAGTTTTTTTATTTAATTAAATCAGTTTTTAAAAAACTGGAAAAAAGAAATAATTAAATCACTTTACAAACAATCGATTGTTTCTCAGTCAAAAAATAATCATTTTCAAAAATTTTAAAAGCTATCATTATCTCCAGACAGTTTTCTTTAATTTAAGCTTCTACTTGTTGTTCAACGTGTAACTGGCAAAAAGTTACAGCTAAAATCCCAAATGGTATCAAAATGAGCAAAATTTGGGAAAAAAGTGCATTTAATTTCGGCACTTTTTAAAAGGACCCTCTTAATCGAGTTTAAGTGCAGTGCTATGACCCCTACACATTTCAACGTTGTCTTTTAACTATTTACAACTACAATTTAACACCCGACCACTTAATTCAACCGTTTTTACCTACAGCAATATGTGTGCCGAAATTACACTATTTTATTTTATAACGATTGCTCACCACAGACGCAACGTAGAACCACGGGGACTAAAAATTTGGAAAATAGACTAAATTTTACAGTTTAATTTTTAAACCAATTTATTGCGTAATCATGAAATGCCCATGTTCTAAAAACGAGTAACAATTTTATTTTTTATAATTCACACAATTTCACACGAAAATGTCATAACATACCAAATAAAAAGCTCACGACAGTCATCTACATATAATTAGCTCTCATTTGAGCTATCAAACGACGTATTCTGTCCAGGATTACCAAAAATATAGTCGAAAATCAAAAATGCCCAATTGGGAAAAGTGCCGAAATTAAATGCACTACCCTATTCGGGATTTTTGGGGGATATAAGCTTCCCCCAACCCCCCCCCCGTCCCACCTATGGTTCGAACTTATTGTGTGTATTTGTTTAGATAATAATATCCAACAAGTGATTGTTGTGGATTCTGAAGGAAATCAGTTGGAGAGTTGTCGTCGACCGCTTGTCATATGCGGACCAAATAATCAAGTATGAAGATTTCATAACCCATAAGGATTCATAACCCAATTTTACGGACTTTTTGGCATTTTACGCGCAAAACAGGGCATCTCAACTGAAACAAGATTTTTTTGATTTTTAAAAAATAATGCTTAAAAAACAATATTATGAAATATTAACAGACTTGTGCACGGTCCAGCGATGCCCCAATAGAATAGGTGGGCTAAGCGCTAAGGGGAAGGGTTGCGGTTGGAGGAGGGCTATACCCCCCAAAAATCTCGAAACTGCCGACAACCCCCGCCCTTTTTTTAAATTTAAAGGGTCCCAATACTAAAAACGCTAAAAATGGTGTATTTAAAGTATACTTCAAAAAATTTCGGCACACTCCCCCTCCCAAATTTCGGATGCAGCCTACCTATAGATGCCCCAACATGCTTTTTAATACTGCTACGCCCCCCCCCCCGTTTTCATTCTCCCCGCTCGAAAATAAAACATCCTAAAAATATTTTTTTACAAAATATTTGAAGTTCCAAATAGGAATGTGCCCAGCACCCGCATATACGGACACCCGCACTATTTTGTCATCTGCATCTGCGGATTTCTGATCTCACATACGCGGATTTTTATATTGCTTTTTTTACTTCTAAAGTTTACTAATACCTAATTTTTTTGTGGATCTCTAACCCTCTTTAAGCCAAAGTTTTGAGGTCTAAATGAGTGTTTTAGCCAGAAAAAGCTAACAATGTAATAAGAACGCTTTGTTTACCTAAAATTTTTACCGTTTTATACTTGTTTTTTTCCTTCAAAATTGAAAAAGTATATGGATTAAATGCACTCCAGAACTAAAAAGGATAATGGTAAGAATCTATTTAATTGACATCCGCATCAGCGGATTTTTATTTTCAAAGATCCGCATCCGCGTATGTCAAAAGATGACATCTAAGCACATCCCTAGTTAGTTTCAAATCTTTTTTAACGAAACTTAAGCCAATTTATACCTTATTTTACTTAAATTTCACTTTTTTACTCTTTTTTTTGGCGTATCCCCGGCAAAGATAAACACGGTCACCGGAGCTAGGGGGTTTTACTCTGGGTAAATAACATTTCAAAATCTAGGAGCTGGGTCGGATCGGAACCCCCTTCCCCTGGCTTTCTAGGGGGTCGACCCGGAGTGAAAAATTTTGAAACCTAGAAGAGGGTCAGGTGAGGTCCAATGTCCAAAGCAAAATTCTTTTAAACCATAAAGGGTTTAATAATTGTTGTTTTTTATAAGATAATACTACATTTTATTGAATAAAAAACGATATTCTGGTTTTAAAAGGGTGTAAAAACAATGAATTATTTGGTGTTAAAAATTCACGTCAAGAAAATTTAGTAATAAAGAAAGTACTTAAAATTTTCTCGAGGGGAGAGGGTCAAATTTTAAATTCCAGAGGGGGTCCAAAGCAAGGGTAAAAAATTCAAAAATTTGGGGAGGGGATCCCCTGGATTTTTGTCTAAGAGGCCCCAAAATTTGGAGGCTAGGTGGGGTGAACCCCACCCTAGCCCCGTCCTTGTTCATCTATGATCCCCGGTTCTAAAAAATTTTCCTTGCTGTGCCTTCCCCCTTCTTAGAAAACGGCCGCCCCCAAAAGTGGGCAGGGGGAGGGGGTTATATAAACCTCTATGAGCGTAGCCAGGCCCAGGGGTCTAGACCTCTTGGACCCATACATGGGCAAGTTGGTCCGGTGTGGGGGGGGGTTAAACCCCAAATTAGGGGGGGGGGGGTTAAAATTCGAGAAACGCAAAATACCCATTTCGTTTTTTTTCGGGAGTGCATTTTACCCATATCGTTTTTCGATTTTGAAGGAAAAATAGGTTAAAAACACTAATTTTAGGTTAAAAAGCCCTTTTTATTGCATTTTTGAGCTTTTTATTGCTTAAAACATTCATTTTGACCTCAAAACTTAAGTTTGGAGGCAGTTAGAAGTCATTTTAAAGACATTTTTTTTCTTCATTTTTCCAAAATTGGGGGGCTTAACTTTTTCTCCCCCCCCCACTTCTGAGTGGGGGGGGGGTTAAACCCCACTTCTCAGAATTTGGGGGGGGCTTTAGGCGCCCCCCCCCCCCCCCCCCGTGCCCATGTATGCTTGGACCCCCTTCCTACACCCCTACACGTACAACCATAGGTGGGCAGCCTCCCGGATTTGGGGGGTATACTTGACCCCCGAAATTTAGGGGTGTCCCGAAAATTTTTTTTGGGGTATACCTCAAATATCCCATTTTTAGCATTTTTAGTACTGAGGGGAACCCCCAAATTTTAGGGGGGTGTCTAGGGTACCCCCAAATTTTAGGGGGAGTGTCGGATATAATCGGGATTTTTGGGAGTATAACCCCCCCCCCCAACCTCCCCTCCTGCCCACCTATGCCCTTAACCCTCTTTTTCGCTAGACCGTGTTAACATTTTTTAAATTGATAATTTTTAGGACTCCACCTTGGAATCCTTACGACAGCAAATAGGCGCCCAGGGGCCTAAAAGTGCCGTCCTGACTTTTACGCCCTACACGGCTCCTATTAATTCCGTGGCCGGTACCTCCAGTGCAGTCCCTGTGGTGACGCAGATGAACCACAATCAGGCAACGTTCGATATCCAAGCTTTGATCAGCAGCTTTAATACGACTACTGCTGCACCGCAGGAAACCTCCGCGGTTGTGGTCACTCAGGTAAATTATCGATTAGTTGTAGTAACTCTGGTAAATTATCGATTAGTTGCAGTAACTCAGGTAAATTATGGATTATTTATAACTCTGGTAAATTATTAATAAGTTGTAACTCTGGTAAATTTTCGATTAATATTTACATGTTTCATCCTTAACGAAACCTTCCAGGTAGCAGCTGTAGGACACCTTTGCAGTAACTCAGGTAAAGTATGGATTAAGTCACTTGTTTTCCTCTAATCGCAAAGTTGCCAGTGCACTGTAAAAGAATCCGACATGCAGGGCCGTGCCTGTTAGAGAAGGCTCGACTTTGTTCCTCCCCCTCCCCGCAAAATTTGGAGTATAGATGCTAAATCATTCTTAAAATTTGGGGGGTTGGCCTGCTGCTCATAAGTGGAAGAGGGGGGTTATAATACCCCAAAAAAAATCCTGATTACTGCCGACAACCCCCCCCCTAAAATTTTGGGGGTACCTCGGACACCCCCCCCCCTAAAATTTGGGGAGTCTCAGTATTAAAAACGCTAAAAATGGGATATTTGGGGGGTCGGATATACCCCCTCCCCCAAAATTCGGGAGGCTGCCCACATATGCTGCTGCTTGTACAGCCAAATTTGTATAAAAAAATTTTCCAAGAAGGATAATGTTTTTATGGTGATTTTTTTTTTTACTTTTTAAAACAATAAAAATGATTAATTTAGCCAGTTAAGTTTTCTTTCAAAATTATTGTTTTATTTTAAGATTTTTTGAAAACTCAAAATTTATATCATTATCTCATCTTATTCTTTTCTTCTGTTTTGTATAATTTGTTTTTCTATTTCTGCCATGAATCTTTGTTAGTTATGTTGGTTCATGTGAACAAAATGTTCCCAAACTAGGTTTTAGAAAAAAGTGGACCGAGTTAAAAGTAATTAGGTACCTAAGTCCCTAGTTTTGTTTAACTAGTTGACATAGTTAACCAGTTGGCCTTGTTTATCAAGTTGATCCGGTTGACCATGCTGACCTAGTTGACCAAATTGATCTTAATAACCTTGTTTACTTAGTTGACCTTGTTGACCGAGTTGACCTTGTTGACCTTGCTATCCTGGTTTACCTAGTTGATCGAGTTGACTGAGTTGACCTTGTTTACCTAGTTGACCGAGTTTACCTTGTTGACCGAGTTGGCATTGTTAGCCTGGTTTACCTAGTTGACCGAGATGACCTTGTTGACCTAGTTCACTGAGTTGGCTTAGGCATATGCTTAGTCATTGGTTTAGGCTTAGGCTAACTCGGTCAAGTAGATAAATAAACAAAGTTAACAAGATCAACTCAGTCAACAAGGCTAACAAATCTAACTAAGCTTAAAAACAAGCAAAGTCAACTAGGTCATGTCGGTCAACTTGGTCAACTGGGCTAACAAATCCAACTAGGCTAAAAAACACAAACAAGGTCAACTAGATCAACTCGGTAAACAAGGTCAACTCGGTACACAAGGCTAACAAATCCAACAAAACAAACAAAGTAAACAAGGTCAACTATGAGAAAAACCAAACAAGGTCAACTAGGTTAACAAATCCAACAAAACGAACAAGGTCAACAAAGTCGACTCGGTCACCTAAGCTAAAAAATCCAACTTAAGCTAAAAAAAAACAAACAAGGTAAACAAGGTCAACTAGGTTAACAAATTCAACAAAACAAACAAGGTCAACTAGGTCAACAAAGTCAAGTAGGCTAACAAATCCAACTAAGCTCAAAAAAACAAACAAGTTCAACTAGGCCAACTAAGATGACAAAACCAACAAAACAAACGAGGTAAACAAGCCCAACTAGGTTAACAAAACAAACAAGGTCAACTAGGTTAAAAAATCTCACAAAACCAATAAAGCTAATAAATTAAGAAAATGTTACACATCTAACGAAACCAACAAAATAACCATAATTAAAACAGGTTGGCCTTGTTTTTTTTGGGGGGGTCACATGGGCCGGTATGCTTATGTGTTAACCTTAAACAAGAATACATAACAAAGAATGTTAAATTTCTTCCCTATCCATGCATCACTTAACCCCGGGGGTTAAATTTGACCCCCCCCAAGATTTGTTTGAAATTTGGGGGGAGGGGGGTAAAATTTGGCCCAGAAATACTACTCAAGATTTGTTGGAACTTTCATGTAAAAGAAAACTATTTCAACTTTTTTTTTTAAATTACACAAAACACGTAACAAAAATTGAAATATTGCTAGAACACAACAAACAATTTTGACGAAATTATGGTTACAAGCAAAAGCACAGTTTATAAAAAGTGTTTAGGAAGGAGGTGACACAAGCTGCGATAGCCCAGTGGTTTGAACGGAAGTTTTTTGTTTTGCAAGGTTCCTGGTTCAAATCCCTTTCTAATTGAGCGTTATTTTTGTTTCTTTCCTTTTAATTTTATCGGTTTTAGAAATATTTTAAAATTTTAATTTCAATATTTTTGTTTCATTTCGATTCTTAAAATATTTGTTTCTATAAAAGGTTAATAAAGTTGAATGCAAATAAAAAAAAATTATTTCAAAATAAATAAACTTAGGCATTTTTTTGTGTGAAAAATTTTAAAACTTTAATGACAAGACCTTTTTTCCTAGTTGCTTTCATAAGATTTTGAGTTTTAGTTAATTGTGGACTTATTTTTATATATTTGAATGTTTTCATATTTATTTTTTCTGTAATTAATACAAATGCTTTTTTAGCTTGGTTTGGCGAGTTTTTTATGCTTTAAGAAAAGGCGGTCAAATTTGACCCCCCGGGAGGTTAAATTTGTCAAAGCGATGCACGGATAGGGAAGAAATTTAATACACAGTGAAGCATTATTTGTTATCCATTCTTGCCTTAAAAAAACAGCTAAAGAATTTTTTTTTATTTTTGAAAAAAATGACTAAAAAAACAGTACACAATAACCGTCCTGTTAATAAGAGTTTTGTGAAAATTTGGAAAGTTTTCGGCACCGTTTTGTGTATAAACAAAATCATTTAACAAGCGTAAATTTGTATTACGCTTGTTTATTTTGTTTTATGTTTTTAGAGTGACACTGAAATGGCACCCATAATGGGCGAGTATAATTTTTACCCCATAACGGAGATAAACTCCCGAAGTGAAGGCGGAAACATGAATTACCAGGCGCAAGACAGCAGACATAATCTTTTAGTGGATAATTCTATTAACTCCAACTGTATCACTACCACCCCTTCCCAAGAAATGATAATGCGATATTACACCGGACCGTCCCAAGACTAACGGAATACATAAGGATGTCATTTGGTTGGGTGATAAGAAAGATTCCGGTTCGGTTTACTGTTTCATCCAGGCTCTACGTATATGGAAGGTGTTCGAAACCAATTAAAAATTGGAAATAAATTCGTTCAAGAAACTCCTTTGGGCACTATCACATTAGCATAATCTTTTGATGTGTTTTTTATAAGTTTATAATTCGGCCTTGTTTCCCGGAGGAATTAAATCTGCTATAGTTTTCCAGATTTTGAATGTTTGACAAAAATAACGGTGAAGTAATTATTTGCGATATTATGGAATATAATGTGCAAGGTGGAGATTTTCGGGAAAAAAGTTCAAAATTATAAAAATATGCAGCTATTCCTCTTTGATATATAATTATATAAAACCCTTTTAAATTTATTATTCAGTACAATTAAAAAGGATAATAACAAAAGTGAAGTAAACTATTAGAAACAGTTTTTACCACTTCTTTCAAACTCTTATTTAAGATAAGATTAAAATATATTAGAATTTTAAGTCCAAAAAGGTTTTTTTTTTTTAAATTTTACGCTTTAAAATTTCGGTATTTCGGCAATCATTCTCAAAAAGACAAAACTCGTTTAGTTTAACTGAATAGCAAAATTTTAATATTTAGGTGTCTATAAATTCAAGGCCTGTTCTAAAATAAATTTTATTGATCCAACAATGGCAATAAGTCTAAAGTCTGTTCAAAAATGATTAAAACTGATAAAAACTCTGGAAAGAGCATATTTCACTAACGGTAAAGTTGGTTCAGACAATAATTTATAATGTATAGCTACCATTAAATTTTATACACTAATAAAACATTTTTAAAATGTACTGTTAAAAAGATATGCTGGCTGACCTGAAAATTTTCCGGACTAGATCATTTTTTAATAGATTTTAGTAGTAATGGGCGGAACTGCGGAACCCTTGGAACCGGAATTGAGATTTACTAAAAATCCGGAACAGGAACCGGAATCGAAATTCCAAATTTTGCCCAGAACATCCGGAACCCGGAACCGCGTTTTAAACTGCGAAACCCCCGGAAACTGGAACCGGAATTGAGATTTTTCAAAAATACAGAACAGGAACCGGAACCGGAATTCCAAATTTTGTACAGAACCCAGAAGCGGAACTGCCCATCACTAAATTTTCGTTATTTAAAATCTTGTTTAGCGAACAATTATGTTAAATTTTTGTTATCCGTTGTCTTTCAATTTTGTATTTTGAGTATTTGCCGCACCTTTATTGTGCTTATTTATTTACTTTTTTGTGTTTTTGTACTTTTACGTCTTTTATTACTGGTTTGGTCTCACTAAAACTAAGGCAATAATAAACAATAAAATTTAAAAAGCTTAGCTTGTATTAAGTTTTAGGTCAATATAAATTCAAAAAAAGTGTGCCATTAAAAGAGAAGTGCCGTTTTTATAGGTCATTTCTAAAGTATGCTATTATATTTACATATCAGCGTCAGCGCAATTTTTTATGCAACCGTTGCACATTTTTTTATATATTTTAGGATGTTTTATATTTCAGTACTAAAAACTTAAAATAGAGTTTAGGTTGAAGGGATATTGCTTTAGTCCGTTGTGGACCCATACCCAACCTTAAAACCGGAAGAAGAACGAAATAAATCGTTTTATATATATACAGACCTGTGCACGGTCTGGAAATGCCTCCCCCATTTTATTGGAGGACTTGCCTCCCCCCGGTTATTGCCCCCCCCCGCCAAAAAATGGAAAATTACCCTGAAATTATGACGCTATTTTTGACCTATGGTGACGCCATCATCGCAAATTTTTTGCAGTTTTTAGTCTATTTCAATGTATTTTAAGCCATTTTAGACCTATTTTTACCTTATTTTCGTTTTTTTGTCCGTTTTTTCCGTTTTCTTTTTTTTTCTCCTTTTTTTCTCCTTTCTTTCCTACTTGCTCCCCGTTTTATCGCCCCCCCCCCGTTTCAAAAAAGTTGCCCCCCGTGATATATATATGTCCAAAATTCTTCGCCAATCAATAGGTCTATTTCGTCTTCTGAGAAATTTATATGATTGCGCAGTTTAGCTACCCAGCATACAATACAATTTTTATATGCACATTTTTTTTCAAAATACAGTTCTTATGCATAATTTTTAAATGAATTATACTGTTAATTTTATACGTTGTAGGTTGTAATTTTTATTTAATAATTAGTGTCATTATTATTATTTGTAATAATAATTTATTCTAAATGAATTTCTTTCGACTAAAAGACCATTTACTCGATTCTCGGCTAGTTAGCATCCTAAGGGAGCCCCTAAATTTTTATTCCAAAAGAGTTTTAAAATTTCTAAAATAAAAAAAGACTGTCCAACCCTCTCTCCTTTCTGTGCTCAACTACATCTGAATCCATCTTAATATTCTTAAATAAATTTAAGTAAACAGACCCATCGTAGATAAACTACTTAATACTTACTCGTTATATATTGAAAAGATAGCAGTGTAACTACGGTGTGTTGATAGACCTAACCTAGCATAACAAAATTTGGGTAGACGGTCCCGCCACGAAACAAAATGCCTCTGCAGATATGAATTTCATTGTAGTATTTTTGCAACTAGAAACACTAAAAGAAAAATAATAAAGTATAATGTCTTAAAAACATTAAAAAATTAAATGGTTTAAATTTAGTTTTTGAATCTCTAGTTTTTAAGAAAATTATTTAAAATCCGTTTCTTCATAACGAATCTTGATTTCACGGCGGAACCCAGGACTCAAAATTTCAGTTGCTTGGTAGGTCCATAGTAGATTTAAATATTTGATAATAAATTTTTTTTAATATATTGTGTTTAAATGATGGTGCCATTCATTACAAAAAACTAAAATAAATAAACTAATTAATTAATTTGAAACAAAAATAACAAACATAGCAGATCAAAGAATAAATTCATCACGATTAGTTTAAAAATTAATTAGCAAGCCGGAGCAACTCTACACCAAATTAATCATGAGTGGCGCGGGAGCGCCACGGGGCGATTTAGCCCCGTGGCGCCGCGCCAACCATAATTAGAGAACGTGGGTAAATTTTGAAATTCAGAACCTTCTTCTTCTTCTTCTTCTTCTTCTTCTTCTTCTTCTTCTTCTTCTTCTTCTTCTTCTTCTTATTATTCCAACGCTCCATTCTTAAAAACGATATTCCTCATTCGTTACTGATTGATCAAAAATAAACATGGGCTCATTAGAAAGAAGAAGGAATTACGCAACTTTCTTAGGAAGCACTTTTTTCATTTAGGTCCTTGTTATCGATTTATTGATCAAAATAAAAAATTGAAAAATAGACAAATAAAAACTCCCAACCGCACAATAACAGCCTTTTGGCAACAATAAGGATTGTACAGAGCAGACAACCAACATCCCCTCATAAAAACCGCACAAAAATAGCAGACCGGTTTTAATTGGTGGCAGAAACAGCACCAGTTCCCAGCGCCATCTGCTTCAACCGCGCGGAAAACGGCAAAAACAACAGAGTACTTTTTTAATTCTTGCATTACTGATGACAAAATTAATTCAAAGTTTTATTTATTAAAAAATAATAATAAGCGTCGGTGGCGCGGGAGCGCCACGCGCCGGTAATCATCGGTGGTGCGGGGTGCCAACTGCAATTTAACCCACGGCACCGCGCCAACTATACTTAGACAACGTGAGTAAATTTTGTTATTCATGTTCATCATCTTATTATTATTATTATTATTATTTTTACTTTAAAAATTATAATTGCAATCATTGGCGCACGGCATCGCGCCAACTATATTTAGAGAACGTAGGTAAACTTTGTCTGGAGCGCATCTGCACCGCACTAACTATAATTAAACAACGTGGGTTAATTTTGTAATTTAAATTGATTTTCTTCTTATTATTATTTTTTATTTTATCTCGGCAACGGAATGATTATAAACATATGTCATTGCGCAGCTAAAACTATAGTTTATTAGGCTATTTTTTAATTTAATTCAAAAAAAGTGGTAGACTAGCCTTGAAAAATGCTCTAAGAATAGAGCAGGAAAAAGGGGCGATTTTTCCCCGGGCGTATGTTTAGACAGAAAAGATGTAGACTAGTCTGAGATGGACATTATGTGGACTATAGGAAATTTGCATTTGGTTTGGCCAGCTGCTCACTAAATAAAAATTTCTACGATATGATAATGATTTGTTTATACATTGATCTAATCACACAGCACTGTTGCATTTTTTTTTAGTTTGATGAAATGTCAATTGAAAAAATCATACTCACAGCAATCTTTGACAAGCGCGAAATCGCCACTTTTTCAAATTTATAGTTGTTTCTTAACATACAAATATAACCTTCTGATTGAAAAAGTGGCGATTTTGCGCTTGTCAAAGATTGCTGTGAGTATGATTTTTTTCAATTGACATTTCATCAAACTAAAAAAAAATGCAACAGTGCTGTGTGATTAGATCAATGTATAAACAAATCATTATCATATCGTAGAAATTTTTATTTAGTGAGCAGCTGGCCAAACCAAATGCAAATTTCCTATAGTCCACATAATGTCCATCTCAGACTAGTCTACATCTTTTCTGTCTAAACATACGCCCGGGGAAAAATCGCCCCTTTTTCCTGCTCTATTCTTAGAGCATTTTTCAAGGCTAGTTAATTATTATTAAAAACTGTAGATTAAGAACAACAATGCAACAATCGCAAATATTTCCGTATTTCTTGACCACCATTCCCAAAAGAAACGCCACTGTTACTGGTCTTCTCCCGTGGTGTCATTGAAAAGACTAGCATTGTTCATAGAGATTTCATATTATTAATTATTTCACAACATTTTTTTATCTATTCATGGAGTTGAACGCATGAATCGGAAGAAAGTTTCATTCGCAGTATCCCAGTTTTTGAAAAGTTTGAAATTTTAAAATAAGCTCAATAACTTTACATTTCTAATACTGTTTGGGGACCAATATCTACAGCGCGCTCGACGAATTCATCCTAATGACTTTTTGTTTCTAACTCAATTCGTTTCGCAGCCCTGGAACTTCTGTTTCCGCTTTCAAAAAAAACCCGTTCTGTCGTAAAAAAATGCCTCTAAACGGCAGTTTTTCTCTGTGCTTCACTAACTGTAATAAATATCAACGAAATTTCGCCACTTTTCACCGAAATATTTAACTCCGTGAGAACTGACGTCTGCGCGTCGAAACTACTGCCGCCCCTTGAAAATGGCGACGCAGTAGAAAACGCAAATGTTAAGCATTTGTTGAACTTTTATTTCCGCATTCGAAAATAAAAAATAACGTTTTCTGACGTCAGATATGCCTCTACGCGGCAACTGTTTCAAAGGCGCCAAAAATGACATCCGCTCCTCTCGCTTTGCGATTCACTAACTGCGATATGTCGAAGGAATATCGCTAATTTTAACCGGAATATTTATGCTCTTTATAAACGGACGTGGGTGCGTCAAAAAAGCGCCGCTTCCGAAAAACGACAAGGCGATAAAAGGGCAAAGCGGGCATTTGTTTGTCATTTTAAGAATATTCAGCTCTTTTTAAACCGTCAGTGTCAAAAATAGTGCGGCCTCCTAAAGACAGCGAGGCAGTAGAAGGCACAGACTAGGCATTTATTGTCGCTCCCTTCCCATTCGTCGTAGAACAGGGGTTGGACACCGGGTATGTTCTCCGTTGGGCGCCCGGCGGCTTCTGCAAATAAAAAACTTTATTAGAGGAGCGCTAATTAGGGCAAATGTAATGCCCTAATTTCGTCGTTACTACGGCGAAATGAGCCACATTCATTATAAATACATTTGATTGTGACTTATTTTGTGCTTCATATAGTGCTGTTTCGAATTTCAAATGAGTCACAGTGCTAATTTTTTATACAAATTTAAAAAAAAATTGTGATTAAAATCATATTTTTATGATTAAAGGGAACCCTATTTGGGGAAATGCAGGTTTACTGCCCTCTTTAGGGAACACCTAGCGATCCAAGGTGGGGCATTTCACAACGGAGGCAATAAATTAACTTGAGCAAAATTATGTAATAAATGATGTTATAACTTAAATATTTGTTTCGAAGCTTCGGCCATTTGAGAGGAAGGGAGCTTCGCTCTTAAAAATAAAAAGTTACATATTCTATTTGCATTTTTTAGCTATTATTGTTTCTTTTAGTTTAAGAATAAAAGTAGCGTCGTCAACGCGATTGGTGCAAGTGGACGGCATTAATGCTGCTCGCTATCAAACATGACGTCTTGATGTTCCTACCCTCCTCCAATAGGGGCTATAAAAAATAATATTCTGCATATAAAATCTTCGGAAAGAATTTCTTCTGCAATAATAACTTTTGCAAAAATACATTCCAGTAAAATATCTTCGGAAGAAATAACTTCTCGCCGTGCGTCGCGGAAGATATTATGCTAAAAGGTATTCTTTCCGCCCTTCAAGAAATAAACCGACGAGTTAAAGGAGCACTGTCACAAATCAAATTCCTATATCGCCCGAAACGGACTGCTCGTTTAATACCAAACCTACCTAACTCAAATTCGGGATTTGGAGTGCTCCACTACAAGGCTACAACATTTTTAAAATTCAGCTCGATTGGTTCAGTATTAAAGGAGCAGTCCGGGTTGGGCGATATAGGATTTTGATTTGTGACAGTGCTCCTTTAAGGCTGGTTCATACTTATGTAAAAACGTCCTTTGGACTTTGTCCAAAGGACGTTTTTACATACGTTTATATACGCTGTGTTTGTCCTTTGGACTTTGTCCCAAGGACTTTTTTACATAAGTATGAACCAGCCTTAAGGTCCTTCCGGACAGTTTTTATTGCAGAGCGTTCAGTAGAAACCAATTGCAATAAAGAGCAAAAATTATTCATTTTATTTACACACAATTTATTTTTGAATTATTATACTTATAGAGTATTATAATATTTTAAGATATTCAAATGACGAAAATTTGACTAATTGGCGAAAAGCAGGCAACAAATTCTGTTTACAATAGTGATATTTTTTAATTTATGTGAAATAAATTTTTAAAATTATAAAAAAATTAAAAAAACATTATTAAAATCAAACAAAAATTGTGACAAATGCGTTTTATGTGGGAATCGATCTCGGGACCATCAGAAATTTGACGATGCGCTAACTGACTATCGCTCTGCAACCATGGGATGATGAGCTCTTAAACCGATTTATAAACAAACCCTCTGAAATAACTCGATAAAACGCACGACAGAACTATTTATGCGTTAAAAAATACAAAAGATATTATGGCCTTTCAAAAATTATAAATTTTCATAGAAATATAGTATCTGGAGCTTTAAATTTTACCAAAGTAAATTCAATCAAAGTTTCACCGAAATTTTGAAAAAATTAACCCCCATTTTTCACGGAAAATTGTATATTAAACCATAAACACAAAAATATTTCCATAAATTATTACTTACGTGAAAAAGGGTAACAATTCCTCTTTATTGGAAGTATTTTCCCTAATAAATAATGAATAGTGCATATTTCTAAGGGTTTTAAAAAATTTCGTTGCAATCTAATTTTCAATATCAATTATTTCAACTATTGTCAATAATATAATAAATGTGCACTTTATAATCGTCGTATTTTTGCCTTTTTTACACTCAAATTAATTTTTTATGGAAATATTTTTGTATTTCACGGGATTTCGTATGACAAAAATCGCGATTTCCCATACTTAAGAAAACTGTCCGAAGAGACCTTAAGCAAAACCTTAAAATCAAGCTAAATTGTATTGTTATGCTTTTTTTTTACTTATGCTTTTTTTTAAAAATCCGATTTTTGTTATCAATAGTTTGTAATGTTTTAAATAATACGATTTGTTTAATTGGATTTCAATGCGCCAAACTTTATGGTTTTGAAAACTAAGTATAAAACTATTCTTAAATTTTAGTCTAAAATGCTTTAAAAATAAATCAAAACTTAGTTTTAATTAAATTCATTTTTTCAAAGCCTAATCAAAACCTAAAAATTAAGCTAAATTGTATTATGAAACATTATTAAATGATGCTTCTTTAAAAAAATGTTGATATTTTTGTTATCAATGGTTTGTACGTAATGTTTTAAATTATAAAATTTGTTTTTCCATTCCGCTGCGCGTCTCACCCGTCGGTTTATTCATCTAACGTTCAGCGTTAGGAAGTCGGCAAGAATACCTTCCAGCATAATATCTTTCGCGACGCACGGCGAGAAGTTATTTTTTCCGAAAATATTTGACTGGAATGTATGTTTGCAAAAAGTTATTATTGCAGAAAAGATTCTTTCCGAAGATATTATGCAGAATCAGAATGTATTTCTTCCGGGCACCCTCAATAATCCATGACATTCTTATACATAATTAGTACAAAATACATATACAAAATACATATAAAAAATACATAATTGCTCCAAAAACACGGAAATCCGCTCCAGAGCTCCGAGCTCCAGAGAACATCATGAAACGTACGCCATGCGTGCTGAAATCGGGAAAGGTTTAACAATTAAAATTTCGAAACTAATCGGAAATAATAATATAAACCATCAACGTCATTGTTATACTTATTAAAAGGACTTACGTCGTTGGCTTTTTTCCTTAAATATATAATAGCATTTCTTAACCACGCACAGCCACCAAATGCAAAAAGGCAAAAGTGGCAGCGCCACAATCGGACCGATCAATTTTGTAAATAATTCTAAAAATAGTCTTATTGTATTATAATACTAGCCTTGAAAAATGCTCTAAGAATAGAGCAGGAAAAAGGGGCGATTTCTCCCTGGGCGTGTGTTTAGACAGAAAAGATATGGACTAGTCTGAGATGGACATTATTTGCACCATAAGAAATTTGTACTTCATTTGGCCAGCTGCCCACTGAATAAAAAATTCTAGCACATCTTAATAATTTATTTACACGTTAAACTAATTACACAGCACTGTTGCATTTTTTTAATTTAATGAAATGACAATTCAAAAATTATACTCACAGCAATTTTTGACAAGCGCGAAATCGCCACTTTTTCAATTAGAAGGATATATTTGTATGTGTAAGAAACAACTATAAATTTGAAAAAGTGGATAATTCTTAAAAAATTGAAGATTTAAAAACAACATGCTTTTTAATACTTATGACAAAACGTCGTTCGCAAAAGTCCAAAAGACAAAAGTCCTGTGAACTTTGTCCAAAGGACAACTTTTTTGTCCTTAGGACTTTTTCTTTTGGACTTTGTCATTTGGAATTTGTCGAAAGGACAACTTTCAAGTAGCATTCATACTTCTTCCAAAGCCAAAAACATGTTTTGGCTTTTTTTTAGAATTGTCGTTTGGACTTTGTTCAACACGATAGTCAAAACCCTCCCATATAAAAGGAAATTGTTCAGTGTTAAAGACCTTCATAGAGTTATGACCTTATGAAATCATTTTTAGCCAATTAGGGCTTGGGAAAAAATTGAGATCTTTTATCCATTGAAGATCCATTTTTTCCCAAGCGCTAATTGGCTAAAAGTGATTTAACAGCTCCTCCCACAACCATTCCCAAAGAACAAAACATATATGACGTGATCACGAATACTATATGACATTTTGAGGGTCCTTAAAATCCTGACGTGAAAGGACGTTTCGTCATAAGTATGAACTAGCCTTAAAGCGATTTCATGTATTTTGTACTTTTGGACTATTGTTTTAAGCTATTTGTTGTGTAACCAAGGTTTTTTGTAAATTAGTTAGATTAATTACATAGAAAAAGATAAATTTTGTATGATGTTTTAATTAAATAGATAATGCCGCTTAATTTTCCCAAATAAATGTTTTTATTATTTGAGGATTTTAGGTTTAAAAAAAAAATAAAAATGAAACTAAATTAAAAGTCATTTATATCACTTCAAAATTTTAAGGATCTTCAAATAGAAATTAGGGTAGCTGACTTAATTTCGACCACCTTTTATAATTTTTTTTTTTGGATAAGTTTTTTTGGTTTTTCTAATCGACTGAAGATTTGATCTAAAAATCGAACGACAGCGATTTTTGTTATTCCAGTGCAAAATTTAAACATTCTGTTACACCTAAAGATCGGTGGAGGTTAATAGTTTTTTATAGTGGCCGAAGTTAAGGCACGTGCCGGTAACTTCGCCCACATAGAAAAAAACGGGCTATAATATAACTATTACTGAAACGAACAATAAAAAATTTTAAAGGTTACAAATTAATCCTTAGGTATTGTTCTTGGTACATATAACTTAATTTTTCCCTGTTTCCAAACTTTTATAGTTATTAACAAGACTTTAAATAATTATGTCAACACCTTAAAACAAGTTTTAATAACTTGTATTTTTTTTGTTGAATTTTTTTTGCGTGAAAAACGCCAAAAAAATCAAACGCGCAAAAAAATTCTTTATAGATATGGTAGTACCGTGGTATTTGAATACAGCAAAAGAACGGCAGGTTCTTTACCTTAATTTCAAAATGACCGAAATTAACGGAATTTTAAATTGCGCATAAACGCATTGGAAACAGTTTTAGAAGAAAATATAAAAACAAAAAAATTAGCAATTTTTAGCATTGAATAGAAGTTTAAGGTTATATATCGCCTCGTTTAAATTAGTAAAAAATCCAAAAAATTACAAAAATGCGCTTTCTTTGTAAGAAAATGCTGACAATGCAAAGGCACATGAATAGAAACTTTGCAAAAATACTTTATTCAACATTCATTCATTCATTTAACTTTTGTGCTGGCTCTTTTGTGTTTTAAAAAAAAGCTAATTTTCTAACACCCCAAAATTGATGGCCGAAATTAAGGCCTGGCCAAAATTAAGTCAGATACCCTACTATTCGTGATTTGCGCTATTGGGAATCAAAGTATAAGAGAACTAAAAATTGGAGATTTCCACGTTCATCATTTTGGAGATTGAAGATCATCATTTTTTTCAGCGGTTATTGGCTAGAAAGTGATTTTATGGAGAAGATTTTTAATACTGAACATTTTCCGTTCAAATAAAAGGTATTTGATCATCGTGATTTGCGACAAGACTACAGCCCCCAAATTTTGTTATGCCAAGTAGGTCTGTTTTATGTTTTAAAATTTCGACAAGAAGAAATTCGTTTCAAATGGAAGATTTTTTTCGAGATTTTACATAAGGTGGTAAAAAAATAACCCGCGTGTATTAGGGTAGCTGACTTAATTTCGGCCACCTTTTTAATTTTTTGAACAAGATTTTTCTGGTTTTTCCAATCAACCCAAGATTTGGTCTAAAAATCAAACGACAGCTATTTTTTTATTCCCGTGCAAAATTTTAAAATTTCTGTTACACTTAAAGATCAGTGGAGGTTTAAAGTTTTTTTATAGTGGCCGAAATTAAGGCGCAAGTCATTAATTTCGGCCACCTAGAAAACACTGGCTATAACTATTGCCAAAACGAATAATAAAAATCTTTAAAGGTTGCAAATTTATCCTTAGGTATTGTTTTTGATACATATAACCAAGAATATATAAGAGAAGAATGTACCACTCAATACAAAAAATCGCACCCATCCGTGCATCGGTTTGCCATAAATAAACCCCCTCGGGGAGGTCTATATACTCCCCCGGGGGGGTCTATATACTCCCCCGGGGGGGTCTATATACTCCCCCGGGGGGTCTATATACTCCCCCGGGGGGTCTATATACTCCCCTGGGGGAGCATATAAACCCCCCCGGGGGAGTGTATATGCTTCTCCAAAATTTAAAAAAAAATTTTTTTGTGGAAACGCGTCGCCGCGGCGCGGTTGTCTCGTTGACTGTAGAAACTGTATTTATTATGTTGCCGAAAAGTAATATGTCGCCCCGGTTTTCTGGCCATTATCACACAAACAACTGTTTTACAAATCAAAAGTTTCACGTTTAACGAAAATTTCAATAAAATTTTGATAAAAAATAACTTTATTACTAAATAAACACTATTTTTACATAATAAATACAGTTTCTACAATCAACGAGACAACCGCGCCGCGGCGACGCTTTTCCACAAAAAAATTTTTTTTTTAAATTTTGGGGGAGCATATACACTCGGATATATATACACCTATAGACGCATATACACCCGGGAGAGCATATAGACCCCCGGGGGGGGTCTATATGCCCCCCCGGGGGGGTCTATATACTCCCCCGGGGGGTCTATATACTCCCCCGGGGGGTCTATATACTCCCACGGGGGGGGGGGGTCTATATACTCCCCCGGGGGGGTCTATATACTCCCCCGGGGGGGTTTATATACTCCCCCGGGGGGTTTATGTACCCCTGGGGGGGTACATAAATTCCCCCGGGGGGTTTATTTATGGCAAACCGATGCACGGATGGGTGCGATTTTTTGTATTGAGTGGTACATTCTTCTCTTATATATTCTTGATATAACTTAATTTTCTCCCGTTTGAAAACTTTAATAGTTATTAGCAAGACTTTAGATAATTATGTCAAAACCTTAAAAAAAGTTTTAATAACCTGTATTTTTTGTTGAATTTTTGTTTGGCTTAAAAAAACGTCAAAAAAGGCAAACGAGCAAAAAAATTCGTTATGAATACGGTAGTACGATGATATTTGAAAACAGCGAAAAACGGCAGGTTATTTGACCTAAATTTTAGGGTGGCCGAAATTAACGGGATCCTAAAATGTGCAGTTAGTTAAACGCATTGCAAAGTGATCTTGAAGAAAATATCAAAACATGAAAATTAGCTGTTTTGAGCCTTAAATAGAAGTTATTCTAAGGTTATATATTGCTTCGTTCTAAATTTGATGCACTTTAAACACAAAGCAAAAATTAAGAAAATCACAAAAAATTCACTTTTTGTATATGAAAGTGTTGATAATGCAGAATAACACGAATAAAAAATTTTTGAAAAAACACTTTATTCAACATTCATCCAGTTACTTTTGTGCTAGTTCTTTTGTGATTTAAAAATAAGCCGATTTTCTAACACCCAAAATTGGTGGCCGAAATTAAGGCGTGGCCGAAATTAAGTCAGATACCCTATATCTCTTTTGGAATTCAAGCTCGAAAACTATTTCACTGTGGTCAAAACTGTCTTAATTAAACGGAAGTTGTCCAGTGTTATAGATTTCCATGGAGTTATGGCGCTATAGCATCACTTTCAGGCAATAAGCGCCTGGAAACACTGTTAATTTTCAATGAACGCAAAGGTATTTAATTTTTAGCTCTTCCCTCCCACTTTCATTTTCTCTAAGCGAAACATATCGTCGTTACTACGGCAAAATGAGCCACAGTTCGTATAAAATATGTGTGTCTGTGACTCATTTTAAATTTTAAACAGGACCTCCGTAATTACAGAATAAGTCACAGCCGCGTGTATTTTATAATGACAGTGGCTCATTTTGCTGTAGTAACGACGATATAGACGCGAATCACGAATGGAACCCGCCAACTGATGATTCTTAGAATTTATTTTTTTTATTATTTTGAAAACTGATCGTCGTCGCATTGACAACTTGATTTTTTTTATCCTTACTCTGACACAATGAGCCAGATGTATCGTAAAATACTCGTAACTGTGACTCTTTTTATATCTTAATACCCAACTATCATAAACAAAATGAGTCAGAGTCACGTTGATTTTATAGTCATTGTGACTCTTTGTGTCAGAGTAACGACGATTTTGAAAACTGATCGTCGTCGCATTAACAACTTGATTTTTTTTTTATTTTGGCATGGGGCGAACGAAAAAAAAACTTTTTGGAATTTGATACCTTTAAGAAAACACATGATTTTTTTTAAATCGCAAAAAAAAACTGCTGAACAATTTCATAACTTTATAATTAATAAAAATTGTAAAAGTTCGGTCAGCAAGAGTTTTATTTCAACTAAAAAAATATATACCCGTTTGTTGTATATTGTTCTCATTGGTGATTTCGATACACGTTGAATTATGCCAATTTTCTTCGTAAGAACACCAATTTGGAATGGTTACACCCTTTTTTCCCACTTGGACCGCTTCGAAAATGCACACAATACACACAGCTATTAAACCAAGTATGCACAGCAGCTACAATAAAAAAATATTGCATATGTAATTAAAATATAAATTAGTGATGTTCCTACTCACCATTGTTATGCTCCAAAGATTTTTCATTTAAAGACGTCTGACTCTTAAATGAGAGATTTACAACTTATTTTAATTATTCTAATCGCATTTTCAGAAGGAACCTTGCTCTGGAACTCGGTTTATACATGAAGTATGCAATAAACATAGCGAGTCACTATAATGGATAATTACCGTATCTCCTACTTATCTTTTGTAGTATGCAGATCAACCGATCGAAATTTCGCGCGCTTTTGACAGTTGATCTGCATACTACAAAAGATATGTAGGAGATGCAGTAATTATTCATTATGGTGACTCGCTATGTTTATTGCATACTTCATGTATAAACGGAGTTCCAGTGCAAGGTCCCTATTGTTTTTATTAAAGCTAGAAAAAATTGAATTTTACAAATTTGTGACAAAATAATTTATATATTTAATTGTTAATTACTTATAAAAATAGTACAAAAACAGCTTCAGGGTTGCAGAAAACTCCTGAGCTCCGGAAAATCAGAGATTGTTCCAGAGCTCTGAAAACGGAAACTACGCTCTGGACCTCCGGAGTTTTAGAAAACATCAAAACAAAAAATACGCTTTTCACTAAGAAGGTGCGGTCTTCGATGTTTATAGGAGTTCTAATAAGTTATATACCGCTAAAAATTGTAAAATTTAGTGATGGGAGGAACTGCGGAACCTCCGGAACATCGGAACCTGAACCGGAATTGAGATTTTCCAAAAATCCGGAACCAAAACCGGAATTCTAAATTTTGCCCGGAATATCCGGAACGCGGAAGCGGAACTGCCTATTAAACGGCGAAACCCTCGGAACACCGGAACCAGAACCGGAATTGAGATTTTTCGAAAATCCGGAACAGGAACGGGAACTGAAATTCAAAATTTTACCCGGAACATCCGGAACCGCCCATCGCTAATAAAATTTGAAGGATTATACTCCTTCTAAAAAAAATTGGTCAACGGTGTCCACTAAATTGCTTGATTTTGAATCTCCGTCGCCGCGTGTTGTAAAGTTCTGTCGCGTTTTACCTTGAAATACGCTTGCGCATTTTTTGTTGTTTTATATTTATTGAGCGGTTTTTCCTATTCTTGCTTTAGTTTTACCTTAATTTTGAATGTTTTATATTTATTGAGCGGTTTTTCCTATTCTTGCTTTAGTTTTACCTTAATTTTGAATGTTTTATATTTATTGAGCGGTTTTTCCTATTCTTGCTTTAGTTTTACCTTAATTTTGAATGTTTTATATTTATTGAGCGGTTTTTCCTATTCTTGCTTTAGTTTTACCTTAATTTTGAATGTTTTATATTTATTGAGCGGTTTTTCCTATTCTTGCTTTAGTTTTACCTTAATTTTGAATGTTTTATATTTATTGAGCGGTTTTTCCTATTCTTGCTTTAGTTTTACCTTAATTTTGAATGTTTTATATTTATTGAGCGGTTTTCACTATTCTTGCTTTAGTTTTACCTTAATTTTGAATGTTTTATATTTATTGAGTTATTTCTATATTAAAATAAATATAATTTAAAAAAATTTCTCCTTTAACCCCCCCCCCAAAACAAAAAACCCCTCACAAATCCTCCCGCACCAAAACAAAAAAGAAAAAAAAAAAGCAGAGAAAAAAAAAAAATAAAAAAAAAAAAGATAACCCAAAAAAAACAAAACAAAAAAAAAAAAAAAAACCCAAAAAAAGGAGCACTGTCACAAATAAAAAAAGTTTTTTAATACTGGACGGATCCGGATGAAATTTGGAAATGTTGTAGCTTGTGTTCTAAGAAAGCTAAATACCAAATTTGAAGCAAATCGATTCAATATTAAAAAAGTTATTAGCAATCGGCGATATAGACAAAATGCACCACACACAAACACCAAACACCACGCACCAAACACACAGTAACGGACGGAAAATCCGGTAAAACCACCGGGTGTACTTTATGTAATACCAATTACCCGAGTATAATGCAGTGATAGCAAAAATATATAACATAATAATAAAGGAAAAATATGTGACTTCATATATTTCTCAGACACATTGACTGCTCTTATTAGGGCGCGCCCTTATTAGCACACCATGGCCCTAATAAGGGCGCGCCCTTATTAGCGCACTTATCGATTTTCAAAAAAAAATTATTTATAAGTCTGTTTTATGTGACGGTTATTATAGCTGCGATGGCTCAGTGGTAGTGATTCGAACTACCACTGAGCAAGTGACGGTTTCGAATCCCGCTAACAGTACATTTTTTTTCTTTACAAAAAATTGTCAATCTTATTTTTTGTTTTATTATTTTTCTTTTAATTTAACATGAGTAGCCCACCAAAAAAATAGTCGTTTGTTTTTGTTATTGTGTTTTGGAAATTATACTTATCACATTTGGTACACCATAACAATAGAAAACTAACCTAAAAATTTTTTAAATGTTAATCCTGTTGAAATATGAGCTAAATAATAATGACAAATTTAAAACTAATTCGTTTAGTGTTAGTTTTGTGAAAATGAATAAATACTTACCTTATACTTGCTTTTTAATGATAAGATTTACTTGTGTATTAAATAAAATGCGAATAGTCTTAATTTTAAAGAAAAAATATAAGGGAGCACGGAACAGTTGTTTTTTAAGAAAATTGATTTTACTACGAGGGTCCTAATTATTTAGGGTCATACCATAATTTTCAGCAAAATAAACTTTTCACACCTTTTCCGTTTGAACAAAAAATAAATTGGAATGCTAAACTACTTAATTGTTATGGTGTACCAAATGCGATAAGTATAATTTCCAAAACACAATAACAAAAACAAACGACTATTTTTTTGGTGGGCTACTCATGTTAAATTAAAAGAAAAATAATAAAACAAAAAATAAGATTGACAATTTTTTGTAAAAAAAAAAGAAAATGTACCGTCCGCAGGATTTAAAACCGTCACTTGCTCAGTGGTAGTCCGAATCACTACCACTGAGCCATCGCAGCTACAATAACCGTCGCATAAAACAGACTTATAATTTTTTTTTTTGAAAATCGATAAGTGCGCTAATAAGGGCGCGCCCTTATTAGGGCCATGGTGTGCTAATAAGGGCGCGCCCTAATAAGAGCAGTCAATGTGTCTGAGAAATATATGAAGTCACATATTTTTCCTTTATTATTATGTTATATATTTTTGCTATCACTGCATTATACTCGGGTAATTGGTATTACATAAAGTACACCCGGTGGTTTTACCGGATTTTCCGTCCGTTACTGTGTGTTTGGTGCGTGGTGTTTGGTGTTTGTGTGTGGTGCATTTTGTCTATATCGCCGATTGCTAATAACTTTTTTAATATTGAATCGATTTACTTCAAATTTGGTATTTAGCTTTCTTAGAACACAAGCTACAACATTTCCAAATTTCACCCGGATCCGTCCAGTATTAAAAAACTTTTTTTATTTGTGACAGTGCTCCTTTAAAGCTTGCTTTAAAATATTATTATTCTGCAAAATAATGGTCTGCTGACTTAATTTATGTTCTGCACATAGTATATAAAGTTAATTAATTATAACTATACGCTAAATTAATTACTTTTACATAGCAGCATCCGCAACAGCATTTGTATTTTCTGGAGTCTTCTTTGATTGCGTCAGCAATTTGCATTGTCTGCACTTCTTCTTTGATGACCATTTCTCGTTTATCTATTATATGTTTACATGATACCAAAGGTGGATTCCACCTTTGATGATACCAAAAGAACCCCCCCCCCTTTCTGGGTTGGCCGGAGTAAAAGTTAAGGAAGAGGAGGTAGTTCCAGGGGGAGGGTAAGGTAAAAGCGAAGGTAACTTTATTATGAACCCTGCTTCTCCCTACTTTCTTTCTTGGGGTATGGCAAAAGTCGATTTTGTCGGCCTGGCTGCCTTGAATTCAATGTAAATAGGTATATTTTCGCCCTCCCTTTGCTCATTTTTAATGCTAAATCAAAAAATTTCGCCTCTGGCGCCTGGGGACCCCCAGACCCCCCGGCGGACACTTCGGGTCAGGCCTGGCGCCGCTTCGCGACGCAAAATGCGGCACTTCGCGCCACATTTATATTCCGTTTTCAGGTTTCTAGAGTCTCTGGCCCCCTCCTTTCAAAAATCCTGGCACAGGCCCTGCAAAGGAACAACAACAACTATTAATCTGCTCATCTTATCATTTAACATGCAAGATATGTTGCATCCGGCGCAGAAATCACTATGCAAGAATGGTCTCAACATGCAAGATATGTTGCATCCGGCGCAGAAATCACTATGCAAGAATGGTCTCACATAATTTGACTAAAGATGAATTCTATCAGGGTGAAAATGACTAGGTGGTAAAGTAACCACTCGTTCTTCGAGAAAATATCACGGGAGAAGGTCAAAACCACTCGTATTCAAAGAGCGAGAACACATGACGCATAGTTAATCAACAATTGGTTACATCATCTCTAAAACCTTTTTTTTATTCTCAAGCGTTCATTCTTTATTTCTTCCTGACGGCGAGCGGTTACGCCTTGAATTTCAGCCTGAAGGAATTTAACTTTAGTGTGAAAATTCCTTCAACATTTGACTTTCCGCTACAAAAATGACTTTGGGGGACCGAGTTAGGGAAATTTGGCAGAAAAAAATCACTTCTTCCTGTCGGTTTGGTTTATATATAACACAAAAAAAACCAAGCCGGGAAAAAACAAAACCAAAAAAAAAAAAAAAAAGAAAAGAAGAGTTATTATATAAATACTAGGGCTCAAGTTGTCGTGCACGACACGAACTTTTGTATTCATTCGAATGATCCGCCACATTACTGACAACGAAATAATTGTCGTTTGAGATTTTTATAAACGCACACAGTGAAAATTGCGCCAGAAGAGCGGATGTATTATAGAAATGTGAAAAATAGAACGCGTTTCCTCGCAACGGAAAATCAAGTCCACTAAAGCAAAATTATCGATTTTTTTATTTTAAAGTCGACAACGAGCGTAATGTAACCCGTTGATTTATGTTAAATTGCTTGTGAGTTTCGTTTTTTTTCGCAGCGAGTAAAATTAATTCTAAACATTGGATTACTGTATTCGTTTTTATAAAAAAAAAACGAAATCATTTCAAAAACCTGGAACAACCCGGAGTCCGCTCTATTTTAATACTAACGTCATAAGTAATTAGAGAGTAATACCATACATTAATTTCGTCAAAAATGTTTTCTAAGCTAAATTTTTTGTCAAACCTCACTAAAAACAATAAAAACAGCCCTAAAAATTTTGATAGATTAAATTAAAACGTAATTCAATCGGATATAAGCTCGAAAACATAAACGTGAAGATTCCAAATTATCATGTCACATCTATTACGGCATATGGACTAAAGTTAAAATCCTTCAGGGTGAAATTAAGGGCGTAACCGCTCGCCGTCAGAAAGAAATAAAGAATGAACGCGCCGAAATAAAAATAATAAAAAAAAGTTTTCAGAGATGATGTAAACAATTATTATTAAGTTGCGTCAGGTGTTTCTTTCCACGTGATATTTTCTCGAAGAACGAGTGGTTACTTTACCACCTAGTTATTTTCACCCCGATAGAATTTATCTTGAGTGATGTTCCCCAAAGCTCCGCTTTTAGGAGCTCGGGAGCAACCCCCGGAGCTCCGCCCTTTTTTATTCTAAGTCCGTGAATAATTAAAGGGTGATGGTATTAATTATTCTGTCAAAATTTTTTTGTAAACTAATTTTTTTCCAAAACTTATTTAAAACAATAAAAATAGTTCTACAAATAATACAGCTATAGTCGTTTTAAACTAGCCTTGAAAAATGCTCTAAAAATAGAGCAGGAAAAAGGGAACATTTTTCCCGGGCATATGTTTAAACAGAAAAGATGTGGACTAGTCTGAGATGGACATTATGTGGACTATAAGAAATTTGCATTTGGTTTGGGCAGTTGCTCACTAAATAAAAATTTCTACCATATGATAATGATTTGTTTATACATTGATTTAATCACACAGCACTGTTGCATTTTTTTAGTTTGATGAAATGTCAATTGAAAAATAATACTCACAGAAATCTTTGACAAGCGCGAAATCGCCGCTTTTTCAATTAGAAGGTTATATTTGTATGTGTAAGAAACAACTATAAATTTGAAAAAGTGGTGATTTCGCGCTTGTCAAAGATTGCTGTGAGTATGATTTTTTCAATTGACATTTCATTAAACTAAAAAAATGCAACAGTGCTGTGTGATTAGATCAATGTATAAACAAATCATTATCATATGGTAGAAATTTTTATTTACTGAGCAGCTGCTCAAACCAAATGCAAATTTCCTATAGTCCACATAATGTCCATCTCAGACTAGTCCGCATCTTTTCTGTCTAAACATACGCCCGGGGAAAAATCGTCCCCTTTTCCTGCTCTGTTCTTAGAGCATTTTTTAAAGCTATTCTACCACTTTTTTGAATTAAATTAAAAAATAGCCTAATAAACTATAGTTTTAGCTGCGCAATGACATATGTTTATAATCAATCCGTTGCCGGGATATATTTTTTTAAATAAAAAATAATAATAATAAGAAGAAGAATTTAAATTACAAAATTTACCCACGTTGTTTAATTAGAGTTAGTGCGGTGCAGTGGCGCTCCAAACAAAGTTTACCTACGTTCTCTAAATATAGTTGGCGCGATGCCGTGTGCCAATGATTGCAATTATAATTTTTAAAGTAAAAATAATAATAAGAAGAAGATGATGAACATGAATTACAAAATTTACTCAGGTTCTCCAAGTATAGTTGGCGCGGTGCCGTGGGTTAAATTGCAGTGTGGCATCCCCGCACCACCGATGATTGAAATTATATTTTTTGAAATATAAATAATAATAAAAAGTAAAAGATGATAAACATGAATTAATAAAATTTACCAGGTGCTCTACTTGTAGTAGTTGTCGCGGTGCCGTGGTGCCAAATCGCAGTGGACACTCCCGCGCCACCGATGATTGCAATTATTTTTTTGGAATAAAAAAATTAGAAGAAGAAGATGATGAACATAAATTACTAATTTTATCCAGATTCTCTGATTATAGTTGGTGTGGTACCGCAGGGTTAAATCGCCACGTGAACGATTAAGAATATTGATTTTAAGATAATAAGCGTTAGAATTATAATAATAAATAGAAGAAGATGAACATAAATTACTAAAAAATTTTCCCAACGTTCTCTAATTATAGTGTGCTGTGGTGCTGAGGGGCTAAACCGCCTCGTGGCGCTCCCGCGCCACTGACACATTATTATTTTTTTAATAAACTTTGAATTAATTTCGCCATCAGTAATGTAAGAATTAAAAAAAGTACTGTTGTTTTCACCGTTTTCTGCGCGGTTGAAGCAGATGGGGCTGGGAACCGGTTCGGTTTCTGCCACCAATTAAAATCGGTCTGCTTTTCTTGTGCGGTTTCTATGAAGGACTGTTCGTTGTCTGCTCTGTACAATCCTTATTGTTGCCAAAAGGCTGTTATTGTGCAGTTGGGGGTTTTTATTTGTCTTTTTTTTTTCAATTTATTATTTTGATCAATAAATCGATAACAAGGACCTAAATAAAAAAACTGGCTCCTAAAAAAGTTGCGTAATTCTTTCTTCTTTCCATGTTTATTTTTAATCAATCAGTAACGAAGGAGGAATATCGATTTTAAGAATTGAGCGTTAGAATAAGAAGAAGATGAACATGAATCTCAAAATTTACCCACGTTCTCTAATTATGGTTGGCGCCACCCATGATGTATGCAAACTTAAATAAGCTTCAAATCTCTCCATTTAAGTGAAAGAGCTTCCTCCGTTTTATACGGCCGAGCTCCGGAGCATGATATTTGAGGGTAGGAACATCACTAATATGGAAATAAAATATTAATATATTAGTCTTGCGCCACTAAACCCAACACTCCAAACTAAAGAACCGGCAATAAGCAACGAGGAAAAAAATCTTCCTCTCGGGGCCAGGAGAACCCTCGCCCAACTCAGGGGGGGGGAAATCTACTATCAATCCAAAGCAATACACATCAACAAACTGTTCGCTATACAAAACACAAACTCACACGAGGCAGCACCTTTTCACACGCACACTAGTGATGTGCCCCACCTTTTCACACGCACACTAGTGATGTGCCCCACCTTTTCACACGCACACTAGTGATGTGCCCCACCTTTTCACACGCACACTAGTGATGTGCCCCACCTTTTCACACGCACACTAGTGATGTGCCAAGGAGCTGAGCTCCACTTTTAGGAACTCCGCCCTATTATTTTTATATAGAAAATTCATGAATAATTAAAGAGTGACGCCACGGATTATTTTGTCAAATTTTTTGTAAATTAAATTTTTTTTTCAAAACTTATTTAAAACTAGTCTTAAAAATGCAAATATAGTAACTTTAAACGTTTTACGTTTAAATAAGCTTAAAATCGCTCATTTAAGAGGCGGAGCTCCGGAACTTCTTCCGCTTAAAATGGCCGGAGCTCTGGAGCATGATATTGGCAGGTAGGAACATCACTAACGCACACACATAAACACGACTCTGGAACCGGAGGAAATCTGGGCGAACCCAGTAGCAGTGGACGATTTGCGCCGGGGGTGGGAAGAGCGGATTTCGTCGTTACTATGGCAAAATGAGCCACGATTTGTATGAAATACGTGCGACTGTGACTCAGTTTGGATTTTTAACAGCACCGTAATAACTACAGAAGGAGGCACAGTCACGTGTGATTTATAATGACAGTGGCTCATTTTGGCGTAGTAACGACGATTTGCAAAGAGAAGAGCGTACCAGACGGTCCTGTCCTGACTCAGTCTGAACGAAAACGCGGTTGACCGCAGAAATCATCGTTCGTCTTGCGCATTTAAAAAGCTTATATCGTCGTTACTACGGTAAAATGAGCCTGAGTTCGTAAAAAATATGTATGCCTGTGACTCATTTTAAATTTAAATCCGGACCCTAACTACAGAATGAATCACAGTCACGTGTATTTTATAATGCCAGTGGCTCATTTTGTTGTAGTAACGACAATATTTTTATATAAAGAAAAGATAAAATCTTCGATGTCTTGACAATATTTCGAATCTTTCACATAAATTCAATTTTGTCGAATGCCGTCATATTTTTCTATTAATCGGAAATTTTTTTTCTACAAGAAAATAAAAATCGAGAAAACGTGATTTTTAAATTTTTCACTACCAGACGTCCGATCTCAGCACATTATAAAAATCACAAATTAAAGCTTCGTTTAAAATGAAATTGTTTTCTACAAAAATAAAGGTTTTATTAAGCAATTCGTCGACCAAGTAAAATATCTATGCTCTCAAAATTACTTTGTTACTGATTAAAAATCAAAAATTATACTATTGAGTTTTGACGTGAGTAGTACAGCGCACATAATCCTTTTGTATGTTAAGTTATGTTATTCCAATCCAACAAACAACTTTATTTCAAAACATTATTTTTATCTCTGCAACAATAAACTGTGCCGATGGCGCGCGAGCCCAAACTTTGAAACAAAAAATCAATAAATCGATAAATATATTCATGCTATATCACACGGATTCCATAACGGGTGGTTCGTATCCGTCCATGGCGTCTGTTTTATCTCCGGAAGAAGCTACTCCTTTGGAATCACCATGCATTTCCATCAAACGACCATCTAAACAAAACAAAAACAGTCTAACGCAAAAGTATTTTGTGTATAGTAAGGCAAACCTGTGCACGGTCTGGAAATGACCCCTTCGATTTATTGGAGGATTTGCACCCCCTTCCCGCCAAAAAATGAAAAAGTACCCTACAATTATGACGCAATTTTTGACCTATGATGATGATCATCGTGAATTTTTGCAGTTTTTAGCCTATTTCAATGTATTTTAAGCCATTTTAGACCTATTTTTACCTTATTTTCGCTTTTTTTGTCCCTTTTCCCTTCTTTTTTTCTCCTTTTTTCTCCTCTGTTTGCCCCCCGTTTTATTACCCCCCCCGTTTCAAAATAGTTCCCCCCGTGTTGGAATTGCCCCCTTCCCCAATAAAACCCCCCGGGGAGGGGGCAGTGCACAGGTCTGGTAAGGAGTAGGAGTCTTGATTAAGGAGTTAGAACTTAGTAATCGGCCTTTCCCAGGTTTTTTTTATGCCAAATCGACGCCACTGGCGCCTAGAATTTCCCGCTGGCGCCTAAACTTTTGGGTCTAGGCGACAGCCTGAGGCCTAGAATTTCGGCCATAAACGTGATTGTTTTAATTTGTTTACAGTTTATTCATTTTTTATGATAATAATATAATATTTAGGTAATAGTTCTAACTAGTTACATTTTTTACTTAAAAAAACCCATTAACAATCTAAAAACACCCAATTATTAAAATTTAGTTTTGATTAAAACGTGAAAATAACTTCTAATAAAATTCTTCACACCTAAGACTTACGGCTTAAGACTTAAGACTTTAGACTTAAAGTGGAGACTAATGAACTTACGGCCCGCTTCACAGCATAACTTAAAACTTAAGACTTTACGCTTAAAGACTTATGACTTTAGACTTAAGAATTGAATCATGTTATAATTTGACTTAAGACTTTAGTTGAATTTTTTCTTTTTAAAGATTAAAAACAATTTTTTTTATGAAAAAAATGAAAATTTTTAAAAACAAAACGACAAAATAAAGTTTGTTTTGAAACTTTTAGTCAGAAAAATTGGGAAAAAAGCCTAAAAGTTTGTCATAAATCTTGAAGAAAAAAATTATACACTCAACAAAACTACGCAATTAAAAAATTTTTAGATTGTTGAATTCTTAAATTTTGAAGCCTCTTCTTAGAAAATAATTTCAAAAATAAAAACTTTAGATAGTTCTTCAAACATCTAGAAACGTTGGTTGAATACGTTGTCTGGTTTGCTCCTTCCTAAAAACTGTTAAGTATCCTTCTTGACCTTTTCCACGAGGGACAGGTGCTTTAAATTATTATTTTTTAGAATTTAGGATTGCTCACACACTCTCCTTTTTTTTGTTTGTTTATGAAGAAGTCTTTTTTTAAAGTTAAAATTCGTAGTATAAAAAGTAAGCTGGAAATTATTTACGATACCAAATATGTGGAAGTTTCAGTCTGTTTTTTTGTACTTGTACATATAAAAGCGCTATTCGTAATCAATAAAGCCTACTATAACTTTAATGCGTTCACAATCTCCAGGTTTTGGTGTGTTTAATCTAATTACATGTTTTTATTGATTTCGTGGTAAATTTATATTTTTATAAACTTTTTAAGAATTGCAATTGGTTCTTTTCAGTTTTTAACGGTAAAAAAAGCAGTTTTTTGTATTTTAAAGTATCCTATTCGAAATCTTCTAATTAGATAATTTTGAAGAACACAAAAAAACTGTTTCTGAAATGCAGTTTCATAATAATTGTGATTTTCTGCCTAGTTTTATTAGGAGGAAAAACTATTTATTGCTAAAAATGCGTAAAATGACTTAACTACAAATTTAAACTGATTAACTTGTCATTAAATGTATTGCAAATTCGATGTTTTTATTAAAATTTTAACAAAAAATGTTTAAGTCATAAGCCAATTATTAGGTAGCTGTGAACTGGCGGGCTTAAGTCTTAAGTCCCAAGGCAAAACACTTAAGTCTTAAGTTTTAAGCCATAAGCGGTAAGTCAAAGCCTCAAACTGCCCTTAAAGCTTTGAGCTTCGAGATGTCTGGAACAACTCCTCACTTTGCAGAGCTCTGGAGCAATCCATGGAGCTCCGCCTGATTAAGCACACGAACTGAACGAACAAC
>JASAMX010026261.1:0-25229 GCA_030248175.1 Microlaimidae sp. YZB2_3
ACACTGCTCAACGCTATCCGCTACATTTAGTTTACAAATTTTTTTTGACTAACTAATCTATGGCATAGCTTTTTGATTATTGACGAAATTAGTGCTAAAATAGGTTTGGAGCTCCAGAGTTCTGTGGATCCCGAAAAATAGAGCTCCAGAAAACATCACTATCACTACTATACACATTCTTTTAAGTCAGCCAGTTAAAATTCGATCACAGTCTTTTTTTATTTATTAGTTAGTTTGAATTAAATATTTTTATAGTTTTAAAATTTTTTCCTGTCGTGTTTAAATTTATATATTTTTAAGATTTAACTGAGGACGACAATTGTAAATTGTCGAAACGTTTAATAAATCCAATAATTGCTTTACCTTTTGTATTTATTTACATTTTTAGGGACAAATTTTTGTAGTTTCGCTAAGACACTTATACTTACAGTAATGACTACTTGATACGACTGATCGACTTGATTCCGTCAAATTGAACTGTACTGTTTTTTGTTTCTTTGAACAATATTTCTTGATTAAGCTGATTGAAGAATTTTTAGGAATTTCATTAGCAGCCAGTTTTTTGATTATTTTTTTATCAATCTAAAATAATTTTTTGTTTAAACTTAAGACATTTTAACGGACACTTTTCTACAGTTAATAATTTAGCTCATTGAGTAGTCGCAATACCACCTTGATTCATTATGGTATACATAAACAACACCAATTTCCAAACATAGTGTGTTGTTTTTAGTTTAAAAAAATTGCGCTTTTTCGCAGTGATCTGTATGATTGTACAGTTTTGTTGCCAAAAAATAACAGAAATTAATAGTTGTGACGTTGAAAATTTTTCCATACCTCAATATTAGTCATGACATAAGAGATTTAAATACTAAAAAAATAATTTTTTTAATTAGGTCCTAATCGCCTCAAATATGGATATTTTAGAAGAAGAAGCTAAAACATTTTAGTACCAAATTATTTTTGATTTGGTTTTAGCAATATTAGCATCTCTGCTTGGTAAATTAATTTATTTGTTTTCATATTTTGTACAGTTTATTAAACAAATAATACTTTTCAAACAGAAAATAAGGTTAAAGCTGTCATAATCCTTTTTAAATTGAAATACCTGTATGATAAGTTTTGTCGCAGGATCTGTCAATGTTTTGAGAAATTTTGGCTTTTTGATTCCCTCAGCATTAGGCAAATTGGAATGTTCTATTATAGCCTTTGTAGTGTAGTAAATGTAACCTAAACAGTTGCAAGTATCGCCACAGAAGTATTGTCAAAATTGCCGGATGGTTCAAAAAATTGTTCGTAAATTCAGTAAATACTCACTTTTTACCAATATAATTTGCAAAAGATAATTTGCATTTAACAAAAATTACATCATTTTGAAAAATTATATCCTTAATATGTAAAAACACAAAAACCGTTTTTTGCACCACTTAAGTGCAAGTTTAAAAGGATAATTTTCTTCAGGCGTTTACGCAATCAGTCCTGGATTTGTTTTTGTTATAGGGTCGCACTTTGACGATTTTTTTAACAAAATGCCATATTTTTAACAGCTAAATTTGACTGATTTATGAAAATTTTATGAAAAAAACAAAATTTTTCCTAATAATTTTTACTAAAAAACCACGATAACAACCTCACATTTTTAATTGTCCATTCAGATACATTTTTATGAGTTCAGCTAGAATTCCTGCTTTAGGTATTTCAAGGTAAAACACTTGATATATTTTTTTAAAAATCATTATGGGCAATTTAATCCTTGAGTTTCACTTAAGTAAGATTAAAGTATGGCTGGAAAGTACTTCTGCAACTGTTGAGCCTCCTTAATTTTTTGGCTGAAAAACCGCACAAATATAACTGAACGTACAAATATTGAACGTCGAATCACTAGCAAGCAAATCACACGAAAGTGTATGCATTTTATTTATTGTGAGATGCAGGAACTGAAATATCGTAATACTTGTTTTAAAAAACCGATACATAATTGTTACCATTAAGTTGTTTGAAACAATATAACTTCAAAGAATTACAGCTTAATTTACGAATTTTTAGGTTAAAAAAATCCCACCAGTAGCGATTTCCAAAGGCAGAAGGACAATAACTGTCATCCAGTTGAACATATCGTGTACTGTGGCTCCAGAAAAAGCTCTTTGATATTCTTTTCTGTCTCTAATATGAGCTAAACTTACGATAGTACTTGTCATTGATGTTCCAATGTTGGCACCCATGATTATAGGAATGGCTTTGCGAACTGGCAGGACTAAACAATTTTTATGATTATACATAATTTAATCAATTTTTGTGTATATGGTTTTAAAATAAGCTACTGAAAAACAATATTAGGGTAGGGGGTTTGTAATTGGGTAACCATAGAATTTAAAAAGTTATAAATATATTTTTGGTATTAGTTCGGGGCTCGGTCAGGGCTCTTATGAAGTTTATACACTACTAAAAAAACTCAAAAAAATCATTATAAGCAAATAAAATTTATAGCTGACCCTAATAATTGCAGTATTGAACAACAAAACCATTTAAAATTTAACAACAAAAGTATTTAACAACAAAACTATTTAAAATTTTGCACTCAAGTCGTTTAATAATAAAGTTCAGACCCTATATTTTAATTTATTTTATAATTATTTATCAAATTACTTACTTTGGAACCCAAATGCGCATTTTCAAGGGATAAATTTGGTTAATTGTTGTATATTTTGTGAAAAGGCGGAATTTAAAAAATTCTGCGTTCTTATTTGTTTTTTTTTAAAACGTCATTACCGCATAAATTAAATTGGTCCCTTCATGTCTGCATTCTAATTTTCGACGTCGGCCAGATATAATATAACCATAGTAATATTTAGGGTTTAAATATCGGATTTGTTTTGCTATAGCCTGTTACATATAATGCAAAAATGTTTCATAGTTTTTAGATCCTTTTTTCGAAAATTTTAAAACAGTATATTAGGCCTCCAAATATTGTAGTTTAAATTTTACAAATATTCAATTTTAACAAGATATTCTAACAAGTAGCAAAATGAATTCGGTTTATCCTATTACCCTACAAAAATAGAGTGTGCATGGTGTGTTTTTCTGAATGGTTAATAATCTAACCTTTAATTTTGAAATTCAGGGCTTGTATTGTGGGATCAGGTGTAAACGCACCAATAAATGATTTGTGCGATAATTTAAGTAAATGTAATGTTTACTTGTTGAAGCCACCATAGAAACCACTATACTGGTTGAGGTTGAAGAACTCTGAACTAAAACCGTAACTAAAACTCCAATCATTAGTGCACAAATAGGATTGTTTAAAAGGGTAGAATCTTGAAATATTTCACCAGCTTTTTTACCACCGATTAACCTAAAATATAA
The DNA here is from genome assembly GCA_030248175.1 of Microlaimidae sp. YZB2_3. NCBI lineage: Eukaryota > Metazoa > Nematoda > Chromadorea > Desmodorida > Microlaimidae > Microlaimidae sp. YZB2_3. The sequence continues at coordinate 3,364 of JASAMX010026261.1, forward strand.
ATTAAACACTTATTAGAAAATGTACTTTCGCTAACTGCGTTAACAATTAATTAAATCAAATTGTGTTTGTTTGAAATTTATTAAGTGCTAGGGATAAAATTTTAATATTCTGGGGAAGTTCGATATGACAAACCAGGCTATTTTTTACTTCATAAGTTTATTTGAAAAATTTTAAAAAATATATCCTTTTTGTTTTTAGTTGTAATATTAACTAACACTTAGCAGATGTACATGGCTTAACTACAAATAACTGATTTTTTTATTAATTAACGATATTGTTGTCTTATAAGCAAAATAAGACAGCTGCTTAATCTTTTGCAAATTTTATCGAAGCTTAGACGTGGATTGTGTATCGCGTATTGTATCTAAGTGCAAAAAAGGGAGTGGAGACCTGCGTAACCGCAGCATTTTACCATTGAACTGCACTAACGCGTTGTTTTTCTAAGTTTCACACGCACTTTTTGATCTCAAAAATGGCAAAGGATTCATTTGTTTTCTTTAAGCCTTTAAAATAAGGCACAATGTTGATACCCGATTTCGGCATTGCTTTAATAAAATAAACCAAAATTGTAAAGTTTTATTTAGAAGTTTTATTTGTTACTTACCTAAACGCATTGCTGAGAATTCCGAGAGAACAAATGAATATGTATAACAGCCCAAGAAGAATTAGTAGTTTGCAAATAATTACAGGTATTGCAGATGCATCAGGTTTTGACTTTTCATCAACAATTTCCTTTTCAGCAGCTCCTGCAATTGTTAATGTTGTATAACATTAACAAGAACAATAAAATAAAAATAAAAATCAATAAAAGCTTGATAAAAAATATAAATTTTTATATGTAAAAAGCCAAAGTAGGAGATTTGTGAAAATAGTTTTACAAATTTATTTAAAGTTTATTCATTCATACCTTTAGCTGATTCCATACTTTTGTCAAAATTCATGTTGATATTTTGATTTTTCTTATTACTATTAGAAGAATGTGTATCCATTGCCATTTTGAAGTTTACCTTAAATTGTCTTCTTAAATGACATATTACACAACGGAAAAAACTCCATGTGTGATGAAAAACCGAGAATTATATCGTCGTTAGTCTACACAAGAGCAGATGCATCAAAAACACCGACCCTCTTTATCCTAACACAAACAAAAAGAACAAACATATAGCGTAACAAAAGTAAAAAGCAAACCATAATTCACAACAACGTCAAACATTAATAATAAAAGACAATATAACAACACGGCTATTAGAAAAGTGGCTCAAAGGCTTAAAAATTAAGCACTTGTTTGAGCCAGTGCAATACTTTTTTTAAACTTTTGTGGAGAAGCGGCTGTGATTTGTTCTTGAGACAGATTATTCCATTTAGAAATTATTCGATTTGAGAAAAAGAATTTCCTAGCATTTATACGACTCTTTTCAACCCTAAGTTTTAAAGAATGACCCCTTGTTAAGTTGCTATTGATTAAAAAATGGTGTCATAAATTTTTGATGTTTTACCATAAATAATTTTGTAGCATTCAGTAAGATCGATGATATTGCGACGATCAACTAGCTTTTCTAATTTAAGAATTTTTAACCCATCTTCATAATCAACGTAACGCATATGACATTTATGAAACAGTGTTCTAGTAAAATTTCGTTGAACACGCTCAATGGTAGAAATATCTTGTTTTAAGGAAGAATTCCATATAACATTTCCATAATCAAGAATAGGAAGGACATACGATAGATAAGCTTTAAGAAGACTGTTACTGCTATTGGAAATAAATGTTCTAAAAAGTAAACTTTTTTTTGCAATTCTTAGACAATGTTCAGAAAATTTCAAAGTGTGAGAAATAGAAATTCCAGGATCTTTAGTTAGTTTAGACTTAAGTAAAATTTTTTCATTTATGATATAATCAGTAAACAAAGGTTCTTTTTTAGAGTTTAGATACAATACTTCACATTTTTTTTCAGACAAATGAAGCTGCCACAGTTTTGACCACTCAGTAATTCTGTTTAGGTCTTCTTGAAGCTGCACAGTTTTTTCAATTTTATCATCAGAAGAATAACTTGTATAGAGCTTTACGTCATCAGGAAACATTTTGATATTTAAATGATTAACACTTGCTACTAAATCGTTAATGTAAATCCAAAACAGGAAAGGACCTAAAACAGAACCTTGCTGAACAGAACTGCTAACTTCGTATGAGGAAGATTGTTGTCCGAAAACGTTAAGTTATTAAGTGAAAACGAAAACGAAAACGAAATTGTTATTAAGTGTTACCCGAAAACTTCAACCAGTTAAAAAAGTTTTTAACCAATTGAGAAAGCGTCCAGTTACACCATATTTTTCCATTTTTTATAACACTTTTTCATGCGATAATGAATCAAATCCCCTACCAAAATCCAAGTAGATTATATCAGTATTTTTTTGTTCTTCAACGGTAAAGTCCAATTGTTAACAGTAATTAATAGCTGGAAAATAGTTGAACTCTTAGCCTGAAAACCAAATTGGCACCTGGACAAGACGTTTTTAAAAAAAGACTGAGAGGTCATCTTTGACTATTCTTTGCATGAGTTTGCAAGAAAAAAAAGTTCATGAGATTGGACAATAGTTTGATTTATTAGACTTAGCTTCTTTTTTGTAAAGAGGGATAACTAAAGCGAATTTCCAATCAATTGGTAAAATTCCATGATCAAAAGATAGTTTAAACAATTTGGAAATCGGTTTTGCAATAACGCAAGCTAATCGTTTAAAGAAAAATGCAGGAAAGCCATCAGACGTCATTGATGTTTTTTAGGAAGTTTTTTTAAAGCAAACAATACTTTTTTTATTGTAAACAACATATTTTCGAGTTTACCAATTGGTTTAACATTAAATTCTGGCAATCTATAATCGTTTTTAGTGAAAACTGAACAAAAATGTTTTGCAAAAAGCTCAGCTTTATCGGGATCAGTTATGGGAAAAGAATTATCTTTGTTTTGTAAAGGTGGCATATTTTCTCTAATTTTAATTTTTCGATTAACAAAGTTATAAAAAATTTTTAAAATTTTAGAACGTAATGTTTTTTCCTCAAGACTAAGATGTTGTTTTATCAACTGTTTATAATCTTTGCATAATTGTTTATATTTTGCTTTGTTTGTGCCTTTTTTATACTTACGCCACATTTTTTGTTTTTTAGTTTGTAATTTAGTAATGGAGGAATGATAATTAGAGTAGTTTCGTTTTGTTGATTGTTTTTAAGTGGTACATGACGAGTTATACCTTCAAATAAAATATCTTTAAAACATTGCCAAGTTTCTTTAACAGTATTACAAAAAGAGAACAGATGATCCCAGTCAACAACTTTTAAAAACTAATTTAACATGTCATCATCATCTTTCGAAAAATTTGGATCTCTTGACAATTCATATTTGCTATCCAGACTAAAAGTATCTGAATTAACTGAAAATTTTATCGAATTGTGATCAGAAGTGGAAAAACCTGGTTGAATAGATAAATCGTCGATTATCTCAGGATCGTTTAAAAAAACTAAATCAAGGTAACTTTTATTTCTAGTTGTTTCAGTAACCATTTGAATTAACCCCATTTCTGAAAAGAAGGAAAATCACTTTTTTTCATTGCTGATATTGGACAGAATTGAAGAGGAAGACCAAAATATCCCTGGCAAATTAAAATCCCCGCACAGAATAACCGAACCTAAAAAGTTTTCTGTGTACAGTCGTAAAAGCTTAAAAATCTTTTCATCATCTTCTTTTGAAGTTCTTGGAATCCTATATAAACAAAAAAGTCTACATTTATTATTTCTTCTTAAAAAAAGGTCGATTGAAACTAGTTTGATTGATTTATATTTTTCAGATATTTTTAATTTTAAGGCAGTTACGTTATTCGGAAGCCGAATATTACGGTTTAGAAAAATACATACAACCCCACCTTCACGATTATCACGGTCCAACCTAAAAATCTCATATTTCCAAAATAATTAATCATATTATTAGTCACTGATTCATTGAGCCACGTTTCTGTCACCAATACAATATCCAAATCTCCATATATAAAGTCGTTACCAGAAATTAAACAACTAAATTTTTCTAGTGCGTTTTTTATACTCCTGGCATTAAAGTAAAGTGCTTTAATTTTGGATTGTTTTAAAAATTTTGCGAACTGTTTGCGCAGGTCCCTATTTTGAAGTGTCCTTAAAGTTTGGCGATTCTGGTATAGCCAAATAAGCCTGGGAAGTTTCTTTTATCTCAGATCTTTCAATTACATCAAACAAATATGGATCGCCGTTTGAGTAATATCGGACAGAAACACGCTTTGATTTATTTTCAAGAAATTGTTTTTTTATGCGTAGCAAGCGTTGTAGAGTAGATATTGGAAGTTAAAGATTTCATTTGTATTTTAAAGCTTTTAAGCAACTGAAATTTAATGTTGCGATAACTATTGAAGTGGCTAACTACTTAACTACTTTGATTCTGCCTAACTACTATTTTAAATTTTAGAAGCAATTTCCTACTTAGCTATCTACTATAAATTTTCCTTAACTATCACTACACTGAAATCTGCCGAATTTCTTAAACCATAAATTTAAAAAACTTAATTATAGTTTTATTTAATGATGTGATTGGTTGAGTGCTTAGCATTTCTAATCAATTTTATTTAAGAAATATATTATATTTCTTATCAAGTTTTATGTCAGTTGTAGTTCATGTATATGTTCATGAGTACAAGTTTCATGTCAGTTGTAGTTAATTTTTTTTGACCGAGACAGTAGAAGTTAAAAAAAGTTTTAAGTTTTTTGAGCATTTATAATTTTTAAAACTGCAATGTATACATATCAATATACATAGGCTCTGGCAAGGTTTTTAGTGTTTTCACTACTTTCTGTTCTTGAACAAATAGTAATTTCCAAAATATCTCAAGGTAAATATTTCAAAATTTTTTTTCCAACAATACCAAATTTAGCAGCAACCTTTTTTTCGAAAAGTTTTCGACTGTGAGTCAGAATACCCTAACCTTTTTGTGCTAATTTCCCTACTTGCTAGAGTTCAAAAATATATACGTTTTTAGTAAAAATCTTGCTGGTTAATACGCTCAATAGTAAAATCAACTAATTTTTATTATTTTTGGAAAATATTTTTCGTATAAAAGTAAACAAAAATGCTTTATGAGTTAAAAACCATTTGAGCAATATTTGATGCCCGCTTTGCTTAATTTTTAGAGATTATGAATATATATTTTTTGGTGTCCCAGTGTACGTCGTAACGCCCGTTTGCCTTTTATCAAATCTCTGACTTTAAAAATCTAAAAAAATATGGTGTGTCATGTTGGGTAGCGAAAATTTTTTTTAACTCAAAATTATTAAAAAGAAGATTTCTTTGTTTTTACTTTTTTTAATTTGTTTATATTCATATGATTTTTAGTTGATTTTTAAATGTAATTTTATATTAACTTTTTTGCACCCATCTGTTATCTTATCTATATCTTGTGATTTTGATGCAATTTTCAAATCACTCAAAATTAGTTTTGGATCACTTCTTTATATTAGGTAGTTAGTAACATATATTTATATCTGTTTGCATTTGTTTAACTGAATTTAATTTAAAAAGCAAAATTTATAATCTCTAATTTTTATTATTCCAATATGTTTTTTTTAAATAATCTGGGAAATAATCTTTGAAATAATCTGGGAAATTTAGACAAACTGCACCTGAAATGTAAATGAATGCTAATTGTTGAATTGTATATAGTAATAAAGGCAAAAATATATAATACTATATATTATATTAAAGAAAAATTTGTAGCGTGGGGCCCCGCCGATTGTCCCAACCCGCGCGGTTATTACGGTCGGTTACCGACGGGCGGCTTATCTGGGTGTTTCCTTTCGTAATTATGTAAAATTGCGTAATTTAGTACCAGTAACGTGTTTGTGTAAATGTAAAATGTTGCAATTGTTTCGTAAATATGTCAAATTGCCTATTTTAGTAAGAGTAATGAGTTTGTGTAAATGTAATTTGTCTATTTTATACGTAAAAACTTGTATTATGTAAATATAACAACGGTCCATGTTTCTGTACAATATAGTCATTCCATACTCCCAAAGCCACATGTATAATGGTGCGGAGTTAGCGCTGAGTAGTGCTGTGTGGTGGCACTGTGTGTTGCAAATCGTGGTTTTCTGCGTGGGTACCGTTAATTGGTTCGTTAGTCAAGAGCCAATTACCAAGAGAGAGAACATGCGCTCATTCGGTGGGAAGCTGGGTTAATTGGTCCTAATTGGTCGTAATTCCCGGGTTTTGGCCCTTTGCAACAATAAGTAAAGTTAGCACTCGTTGGTGGTGGTAAAGTTTAAGTCAAGTGGGTTGTAAAGTGGTTGGGTTTGTAATTTTTCTGCGAGGTTATTTAAAGTTTTTCGTGCGCGGTTAAAAATCAAAGCGTAAAAATAGGCAAAAATCACCACCAGAGGTGGTCTGGTCGGTCAACGAAAAAGTGTGTATTGAGCATCCTATCGATTCTTACCACCTGCTACCATTTGTCTCGGCAAATGTCAAGTTACTACGAACGCACAATCCTTAAGTTCGGCGTAAACCAATTCGGTGCAGTAGACCATTGGACCGAGCTTGTATTCTCTCCTCGCGGAGTTTGGTTCGTGACTACCTACGTATGGAGCAACACGTACCTTTTGGAATTTTATCCTCATCCCACCTTGATTTCCCCCTTGGACTATAAAATATGCGAGGACTGCAAAAAGGCAGTGTTCCTCGGAAAAGAGGTGTACTGGGTTTCGCCACCACTCCCCTAACTCAGTGACGAATTTAATACAACTGTATTTTTGAAAAACATATCAAAATTGCTTAAAATCAACCGATCTCAAAAATTGTTAAAAACATGCCGTTATCTCACTTAAAAACCTGTAATCTTCAACCAATTTTTGAGTAACTGTTTTAAAAAGAGTAAAATGTGTTTTATAAGCGTGTATTTTTGCTAAAAGTATATTTTTGAAAAGTGTATATTTTCATGTAAAATTTGGTAAAATGTTATACAGGTATGTGTTTATATGTAAATCGTGTTTATGTGTAGAAGTGTCGTATGTGCAGGTTTTCTGGGTGATTGGGCAGGGGGATTAACACTATACCCCCGTTTTAGTATTTCTCTGTTAAATTTTTAATGTAAAGCGTAAATAAATCAGTAAACCAACCCCAAAACATTTCCACAAAGCCTGCAACCCATATATAGTGTAATTTTTGCCGTAAAAATCGTAAAAAGTTTTAAAAAAAGTTAACTTTTCGGTGCTAAAAGTAAATTTGCAATAGTTTTCAAAAGTCGTAAAATGGGTGCTTGTTTTAAACAAATAAAATGTTTTATAAAAACAATCTTTGTTGTTGTTTTTGTTGAAATCAGGAGAGGTAAAAATCCCTCTGCGTTATTTCTTTAGCCGATCCAGCCGGTTAACTGTGTTTATGTAAAACAAAAACTTTATTCGTTAAAAATACACATAACAAACAGTAAAATAAATAATCACAAAATAGCCATGAGTCAGAAAGGTATCACTATCGTGGCCGCCTGTGGGTCGCCGATCCCAGTCCACGTTCGTTCCTAGACCCTCCCTGTTTACGAAATGGGGTACGCGATATTGGGAGAAACCTATCGCTCTACCGACGCTATACCTGGCTAAACCTTACCGGCGGTAATAAACATATAATATAAAATAAATTCGGTAATATTAAAGTAAAAATTCTTCAGTACGCACGACGAAAAGGGAGTATTAAACCGCCCACAAGTGTAGCAGGCAGTTCCGGTCACCGCGGCCGTTTGTCGCTACAAATATGTCACTCACTACTAGAAGTGAAACTATTTTGTGCCATTTTTTGAGCACTGCTATTAATTGTCATGCACAAAAAATGGCAAAACAACTACCATTAATTGGGCAAGTGTCGTGTAAATGGGCACTGCCTAAAAACTAGCAGTATTTTTTCAAAACCAGACACAACCAGCCAATCACAGCAAACCAAAGGGTACAATTTAAATACCCACCGAGTTAATGTTTCAACCTATCTTAATACATTTTTAGAAGCAGATTCATCTGTCGTCAGGACGGTCTTCACCTAACTCCGTTCAGACGACTAATCCCAACTCTTTTTTTATGGGGAAGAGTGGCTTTTTTGGGGTGCATACTGCATAACTGTGTTTTGATGAAAAACCGCAGCTAACCCGATTTTTTTGACTTATGTTATTAACTTTACAAGTTCAATTTTAAACGCTTCTCTCAGTAGCAAGTGTTTTAAATTTAAAATTTAACAGCGGTAGTCAAAACAGCTTGAAACGGGGTCTAATTTTAAATACTGAATTTTTAAGGGCTTGCTATGAATTTAAAAATGTGTTTTTAAAAAAAACATTATTTATGAAAGACGGCTTATATAGTGTCTTGTATTTTTTTGCTGCTTTAAAAAGAAACACCTCATTAAAATTTAACTTAATCGAAGGCAAAAGTTTACAACTACAATTGTATTTTTGTGAATTTTTAACGTCTCTACCTCACCATAAAATTGGGGTAACTACGGTTTTATCAAATAACCGTTGCATGCATTCCAAAATTGAGCCGAGCTCTTGAATTTAAAAAAAGCTCCGAAGCTCTATTTAAAAAGGGACGGATTCTTTAATCGTCTAAACTGTTTTAGGTTAAAACCGTCCTGACGACAAGTGACTCGGCTTTTAAAAATATATTTAGATACGTTGAAACATTAACTCGGTGGGTATTTAAATTCGTACCTTTTGGTTTGCTGTGATTGGCTGGTTGTGTCGGGTTTCGCAAAAATACTGCTAGTTTTTAGGCGGTGCCCATTTACACGACACTTGACCAATTAATGGCTATTGTTTTGTCTTTTTTGTGCATGAAAATAAATGGCAGTGCTCAAAAAATGGCACAAAATTGTTTCACTTCTACTAGGGAGTGACATAGTTTTCCTTAATAAAATATATAGTATTATATATTTTTGATAAAAGAAGTAAAAAACCTATAATAACTTTTTATCTTAACAATTTTCTGTCAAATTAATCATTTTGAAACAAAAATATCAAATTTTAGAGGCTAGGTTGACTGATTTTTTTGTACTTTGCAAAAAGGCCTGATTGAAAAAAATTGCTTTTAATTATTTTTTTAACATTGCTTTTAATTTTTTTTATACAAGTTTGTAAAAAAATTGCTTTTAATTTTTTTTTATACAAGTTTGTTGGCATTTCCATTCTTTTTTAAGAAATTATGGCCCAGTAAATCTCTTATTGCTTTAACTCGAGTTATTTGCCTATTTATTTCAAGTGGATAAAAATTATAAAAGCTTACATTATTCCCGTCTCAAAATAGCTGCATAACTATGTTGTTTTTTTACACGAATTAAATTGAATTAATTTTCTTGCTGGTCTTGAACTTGGACTTAAAAGTGCAATTTTCTTTAAAAATTATACAAACATTAAAATACCAAGCCAGAAATAAAAAAAAGTACACTTGAAACCCGCAGACAAGTAAAATGAGGTTGCGATCTAAACACTGTTTTTGTCTTGATTTTTGCCGGTGATTTTAGCTAAATTCAATCATTTTAGTTTAATAAGATTGTATGATTTGGGGAACTTAGATTTTGCGCCTCGCAAGAACGACACCTGTTACTTAACAATTTTTTGGAACCTAAAAAAAGGCATCCTAAGATCTGCAAAGGACGCAAACACGTGGCTTTTCCAAAGAGGTTTTTCATTATTAACGTAACGCCACGAATTACACTTTACATTAAAGAATACACGAAAAGAATTTATTACATTTTTTCAATAGCATCAAAAAGTGTTTTTTTATATTTTATGTTTTTGTATTGTTTGGTTTATCATGGTTTGTGAATGTATACATTTATTTTCATTTAAATTTTAGTTATTGTATATGTTATGCAAAATAATCAACACGTGGTTTTTTAAATTAAAAATAAAAATACAATAAAACAATACGATTGAACATTTGTTAAAAAGGCAAAAAATAGTTTAAAACAAAAACATTTTTCTTAGGAGGCTTTTTAAAATATTTGGCTCTAGCTGCCTTTTTACCAAACCAAAATACAATAAAATTTTACCGAAAGATAAACTTAACAGATATGAAAATATTTAGAATACGATGATAAAATATTTCAATAACAACGTAAATTAATAACAATACACTTAATAAGATATTAGAGCCCTCTACTCTCCAAAGTTGTTAAAAATTAACTTTTTAACAAACTTTTTTGTCTGTTTTATCTGAAAATTAAAATTCTTTAAGTTAATAAAAGTTGCATTGCGTTAATCAATAACAATTAATCTATATATAAATAGACGTAATGTGTGTGGGTGTGTGTGTGAGGGGGGGGGGGGGGGGGGGGGGGGGGGGGGGGGGGGGGGGGGGGGGGGGGGGGGGGGGGGGGGGGGGGGGGGGGGGGGGTGTGTGTGTGTGTGTGTGTGTGTGTGTGTGTGTGTGTGTGTGTGTGTGTGTGTGTGTGTGTGTGTGTGTGTGTGTGTGTGTGTGTGTGTGTGTGTGTGTGTGTGTGTGTGTGTGTGTGTGTGTGTGTGTGTGTGTGTGTGTGTGTGTGTGTGTGTGTGTGTGTGTGTGTGTGTGTGTGTGTGTGTGTGTGTGTGTGTGTGTGTGTGTGTGTGTGTGTGTGTGTGTGGGGGGGGGGGGGGGGGGGGGGGTGTGTGTGTGTGTGTGTGTGTGTGTGTGTGTGTGTGTGTGTGTGTGTGTGTGTGTGTGTGTGTGTGTGTGTGTGTGTGTGTGTGTGTGTGTGTGTGTGTGTGTGTGTGTGTGTGTGGGTGGGGGGGTGTGTGGTGTGTGTGTGTGTGTGTGTGTGTGTGTGTGTGTGTGTGTGTGTGTGTGTGTGTGTGTGTGTGTGTGTGTGTGTGTGTGTGTGTGTGTGTGTGTGTGTGTGTGTGTGTGTGTGTGTGTGTGTGTGTGTGTGTGTGTGTGTGTGTGTGTGTGTGTGTGTGCGTGTGCGTGTGCGTGTGTGTGTGTGTGTGTGTGTGAAAATGAAAATGAAAATCAGAATGTTGGAAATGACACAGATCAAACAGTTTTAACAGAAGTCGAAAAATTTTTGGAGTCTGATGCAACTTTTGGCGATGATGTATTACATAAGTTGCTAAAATATGAAGTGCGACACGAATGAAATGTGGTTCTTCAATGCGTTCGATATATTGTTGATAAATAGATTTTTTGGTGCTTTTAAATAAATACTTGAATAATAATGCAGAATTGTTGAATGCTTTAATGCTTTTAATGTGTGTGTGTCTGTGTGTGTTGTGTTGTGTGTGTGTGTGTGTGTGTGTGTGTGTGTGTGTGTGTGTGTGTGTGTGTGTGTATGTGCTTGTATGTGTGTGTGTGTGTGTGTGTGCGTGTGTGTGCGTGTGCGCGTGCGCGTGTGTGTCTGTCTGTTTGTGTGTTCCCTAACTATTCCCTAACCACCCAACGGATTAAGGTGAATGAGGTATTGTTGGAAAGCTTATACCCCAGGGAATGTCGTAAAAGGGTTGAAATTTTGAAACAATATAGATGGACATCTTTATATTGGACAACGCGTTTTCACCAAAGGGGTGACCCTATGGATTTTGAAACTTAAAAAAACTTTTGTCTAGGAATTGGCTTAAACTTATTGGTAAGAGTAATTAGCCAATGTAAAACCAGAATATTATGTTTTTTTGGAAAAAAGAACATGGACATCTTTATGCTGGACAACGTTTTTTCACTAAAAGGGGAAATGACCTTTCTCTTCAACCACAAAAGGAATGACTCATTGCAAAGCTTTCATTTGGGGGAATATAATTAAAGGATTGAAATTTTAAAAAAAATTACATTGACATCTTTAGACTGGACAACGCATTTTCACTGAAGAGGGTTTGGAAGTTAAAAAAATTTTTGTCTTCGAATTGCCTCAAACTTATTGGTAAGAGTAAATAGCCAATGTAAAGTTATTGGTAAAAGTAAATAGCCAATGTAAAGCCAGAATATCATGTTTTTGGAAAAATTAACATGGACGTCTTTATGCTGGACAACATTTTTTACTAAAAGGGGGAATGACCTTTCTCCCCAACCACAAAAGGAATTGGGTTAAATGAGATATAATTGCAATGCAATGAGATATAATTCCAATGAGATATCATTAAAAAAATATTAATAAATGAATATAAAAATATATAGGAAAAATTACTTGTCAGCCGTATGGCTGACACGGGCTACTTGTTAATAAAAAAAGAATGAGAAATAAAGAACAAATTATACGGGATATGTGTGGATCCAGCCAATATTCCTACGTATGCATATTTTTATATGTATATGTTATGCATAGGTATGCATATTATACATACGTATGAATAATTTTAAAAAAAATATGTGGTCCGGTAATTTAAAAAAAATAGGCGAGGCAGTGAAAATATGTGCCGGCCCGTAGATCTAGCCTCGATTTTGAAAACCTTAATCTCAACGAATTTCTACGGGAAATAGCTCAAAACGACCACCACATAATTTTGAGCAAAATTAGCGTTTAAAATTTTCAAGTTTTTTTCGGGTATCTTTTTGTATTTATATTAGGTTATTTAATAGGCTATCGGCCGAAAGTTTTAAAGACAGAAAATTGCGCAAAAATATATAACTTTTGTATCTTAAAAACATTTTGACTTTTCCAGTAAATAATTTGGGTTACATTACACTAACTTGAAAATTTTTCGATCTGTAGTGCGCTTCCCTCCCATTGTCGAAATTGTTCCAAAGAACGAACTCTCCAAGGGACCATCCAGAACTATCGAAAATATGTGGAAAAAGGGTTAACTTGGTTAGCGCTGATCGGATCGAGAATTCTCGGGTAAAGCGGTCAGGCCCTGCGCCAGGGGGGGGCCAGGGGGGCCATGGCCCCCCTTTCTGGGTTGGCCGGGGTAAAAAATAAGGAAGATGAGGTAGGTCCAGGGGGGTGGCGGGAGGTAAAAGCGAAGGTAACTTCATTATGAACCCTGCTTCTCCCTACCTTCTTTCTTGGGGTATGCCAAAAGTGGATTCTGCCGGTCTGGCTGCCTTGAATTCAATGTAAATAGGTATTTTTAAGCCCTAATTTTAATCATTTTTAATGCTAAATCAAAAAATTTCGCCTCCGGCGGCTGGGGGGACACCCCCGAGACCCCCCGGCGGACGCTTCGCGTCCGCTTGGCGCCGCTTCGCGGCGCAAAATGCCACGCTTTGCGCCGCATTTATATTTATTTTCAGTTTTCTAGAGTCTGGCCCCCTCCTTTCAAAAATCCTGGCACAGGCCCTGAAAGCGGTGGTGCTCCTCCGTCAACTTTTGGAATAAGCGCGTCAGTTAGCTCATCAAGAAAATACAAATGAATGATACACTGTTTAAGCGAAATATTTAGTTCCGGGATGAGATTGTGTTTACTCCTGTTCTAATTTTTGAGCATATTTTTGAGAAAAATATTTCATTTAAAAACAAATAAATAAATTTTTACAGAAGCTTTTGTTTTGTGCGAGATTAATAATAGATGCTTTAAATTTGAAACCAATGACTTTGCGGGTAAAAATGTGAATATATAAATAAAATTGACAGATAGGACAAGAAACTTGTTTGTAAATTTTACAAACTGTTCTGGAAAAATTAAAAAAATGGTCTCCAGAGGGAATCGAACATTAAACCTTTGCAGGCAAGTCCAAGACTCTAACCACTAGGTAAAATTGACAACAGGGATATATGAGAAAATAAGGCTTTATAAACAATAGTGTTTTTCGTAACACATTGTAATTTGTGCCAACGCTGATTAATTTGTACATGGCTTTTCGAAAACAAAATTAAGAGAGTGGCTATACTGAACCAAAAATCAACCTAAACAACCCTGTAATTGCAGGCAAAAATCGATACTTTTTTTAAAAAACAAAGCATCGATTCTGCTGATAATAACAAATTCTGCTGCCTTATGTATTTAGTACAAAATTGTCCAGTCCGGCCACGGAAAATTCCCGTATATTTTGATATGTCTTATTATTGTCTTATGTCTTATATGTCGCCTTCTCCGCCACACAGGCATATTATTATCTAACGTTTTTTCTTCATCCAAATAAAAATTTTTGTATTTTAAAATTTTATTATTGATAATATAAAAATACAATTAAATAGATACCTAATGAAAAAAATAGACCATTATTTTTATATTATTAATATAAACGGTATTATGTTTTTTCTTTAATATAAAATGTAATATAGATACTTGTTACAACATTTAAAACACGAAATTATTTGAAATTGATACTTTAAGACTATTTTCAATGGGGTTTATGTATTTGTCCGCACTGAAATTTGTTTTAGTAAACACTGTTTTACTGATCATAATTGTTATTGTATTATTCTTGATTATTGAAATGCTCAAGTGAGTTGATTATTTAGAGAACAAACTTAATTTACTGGATAAAAATACAAAATAAAGTTATACAAGAACAAGCTATAGAAAATATATGTAGTGCAAAACTTATATGCAATAATGATAAGCCATCTATTTTTAATGCAAACACGATAAAAAATTTTTAACAAAACACTACTATAAAAATAAAATAAAAATAAAACTATTCCACAATAATATACCTACAAACTATGGCGTTTCAGGCATAATTTTAAGACGCCTCCCTGCTGCCTTATCAGTTAAACACACGGAATCTATGTTTAGTGTAGCTCGAGGGGTTTTATTAATAATGAACAGCCTTGTTATGGAAGAGCCACGTGTTTGCGCCCTTTGCAGATCTTAGGACCGCTTCTTTTTTAGGTTCCGAAAAAATCTTACGTAACAGATGTCGCTCTTGCAGGTCGCGGATCTAAATTCCCGTTGACCTAAATTTTGGAATTTTGCAAAAAAATCTAAGTCCGTGAAGTTAATTTTCAGAGGATAAAGCAGTTGATTTCATTTATTTTCGTTTAGAAACGCCGTGAGTAAAATACATAAAACGAAAGACGAACAGACAAACAAAAGAATAATTTAGAATTTGGTAAAAGTACAAAAATACTCTGGAAATAAGGCACAAATTTAATACGGCGCGTGGTTAGATAGAAAAATCACGCTAAAACACATTAAAATTCATGATTTCAGCAAACTTTTATTTTTAAAATCTCCTGAGATACTTACTTAGACGTTAAGGAATATAACCTGATGTCAAAAGTGATGCTTTAACAGTTGCCATTTTTAAAAACACTATTTGGAATTTTTTTTCTATTTCTTCATTTTGATTTTTTTGATCTAATCGTAGCGGTCAAATTGGACCATTTTTGCAATTTCATATTAGTATATATTTTATATAAATTCAAATATTAAAACATAATTATTAAAATAAAAAAACGCTTTTCAAAGACCACTCAAAATTGATTTTTCGGCATTTGTCTATTTAACAGTTTGGACAAAATATGAAGAGCTCTCACGAAATATTGCACATTATATTTGCAAATTAGCTGCCTGTATGTGACATTTGCCGAAAATCCGTAAAACTAAATCTTATTTTTATTTTTCGTTATTATTTTATTATTAAACAAAATTCATATATTTTTTATTATAATCTGGGCAACTTTTTTATTAAACTAAAGGGGAAAATTTTAAACATTACAGAAGGAAATTTTTCGGTAGCAAAAAAACATTAAACTGTTTAAAAGACAATGAAAATGTCTCTTTCGCACAGATTTGTCAAGGCAACCTATTAAAATCAGATCTTACACCAGTTTGTCTGAATTTGTTTTTCAAATGATTTATTTTGTTTGAATGACTTTAAACCTACTCTAACAAATTTCAAATGCTAAAAATGATTTCAATCAGGGTGAAAATCGGTTGGTGGTCATGTAACTACTAGTTTTTCAAAAAAAGATTATGGGGTGTACATTGTCACGTGATTATTCTTCATAACCAATAATTTAAAAATTTTGTTGCATTTACTACACTAACCGTGCTATTCATAAAACTTTTAAACCCAGTCCAGAGCGGACTGGGTCCACTTTTTACGCAGACCGGTCTGCGTAGAAAGCGTTCGCCAGTCCGTTATTGTAAATGCAATGCACACGTCCAAATCAAATGTTTCGTTTGTCAGAGAATTGTTCATATTATTTTTAAATTTTAGACACTAATAAATTAAGACTTAATAAATCTTGCAACTGATATTCTAATTTCAACGTAGAATTATAATAATAAAGAAATATTTAGTTTTTTAATAGTTTTACGCAAATTTAATTAAATGTGCATAGTAAAAAAAACCGTGTACTCGTAATGAATAGTACGATGATCAAAACGGACTGGGACCGCTTTTTACGCAAACCGGTCTGCAAAAATAGCGGACCCAGTCCGCTTTGGACTTACTTTCGCCTTCTATTTCTGACTTTTTTGCTTTATGATTTAATATTGTTTTAGCCGTCTTCATTTTTTTTCGTGAATTCTTAAATTTATTTATTTCCGATTGTTGTTTAACTTGCAAACTGCGATCAAACGCATATGTGTGTCTTTTACATAAATAACAAAAAGTTCTGTGCCTCCTACCTGCCACCAAAAAATTTTTATTGGCTCCTGTTTGCTTAAATCAATTATATCATAGTTTTCGTGGAAAGTTTTTTTTCCTACTTACGGACTAACCTATAAGAACAAAATTTAGAGTTGGCGGTCGCAGTACGAAACAAAAGTCCTTTAAGACTAAATTCAACTGCACTGTAGAAGCGACAGAGCGGTCGCGACAGCCGCCGTGCAGAATAATCTATATATAAATAGACGTAATGTCTGTGTGTGTGTGTGTGTGTGTGTGTGTGTGTGTGTGTGTGTGTGTGTGTGTGTGTGTGTGTGTGTGTGTGTGTGTGTGTGTGTGTGTGTGTGTGTGTGTGTGTGTGTGTGTGTGTGTGTGTGTGTGTGTGTGTGTGTTGTGTGTGTGTTGGTGTGTGTGTGTGTCTGTCTGTGTGTTCCCTAACTCCTCCCTAACCACCCAACGGATTAAGGTGAATGAGGTATCGTTAGAAAGCTTATACCCCAGGGAATGTCGTAATGGGGTTGAAATTTAAAAACAACTTACATGGACATCTTTATACTGGACAACGCGTTTTCACCAAAGGGATTTTGGATTTTGGATCCCTATGGATTTTGGAACTTAAAAAATTTTTTGACTCAGAATTGGCTCAAACTTATTTGAAAGAGTAATTAGGCAATGTAAAACCAGAATAGCATGATTTTTTAAAAATGAACATGGACATCTTTATACTGGACAACGTTTTTTTCATTAAAGAAGGGAATTACCTTGCTCACCAACCACAAAAGGGATTGAGCTAAATGAGATATCATTGCAAAGCATACGTTCCGGAGAATGTCATAAAGAGGCTAAAATTTAGAAAAAATTTTGCATGGACATCTTTAGCCTGAACAAAACATTTTCTCAAAAAGGGGAAACCTATGGATTTAGGAAAGTGAAAATTTTTTGTCTTTGAATTGGGTCGAACTTATTGATAAGAGTAATTATCCAATGTGAAATCAAAATGAAATGTTTTTTTATAAGATTAACATGGACATCTTAATGCTGGACAACGTTTTTTCACTAAAAAGAGGAACGACCTTCCTTCCCAACCAGCAAAAGGATTGGGCTAAATGAGATATCATTGCAAAGCTTGCAAACAGGGGAATGTCATAAAAGGGTTGAAATAAAAAAAACTGCATAGACATCTTTTGGTTGGACAACACATTTTCACAAAAAGGGGAAACCTACGGATTTTGGAAATCCAAAATTTTTTTGTCTTTAAATTGTTTCGAACTTATTGATAAGAGTAATTAGCCAATGTAAAACCAAAATGTCAGGTTTTTTGGTAAGATTAACATGGACATCTTAATGCTGGACAACGTTTTTCCACTAAAAACAGGAACAACCTTCCTCCTCAACCAGCAAAAAAATTGGGCTAAATGGAATATCGTTGCAAAGCTTACAGACAGGGAAATGTCATAAAGTGGTTAAAATAAAAAAAAATCGCATGAACATCTTTCGGTTGGACAAGACATTTTCACAAAAGCAGGGCCCTATGGACTTTGAAAATTGAAAAATTTTTAATCTTCGAATTGGTTCAAACTTATTGGTAAGAGTAATTTGCCAATGTAAAGCCAGAATATCATGTTTTTGGAAAAAGGAACATGGACATCTTTATACTGGACAACGTTGTTTGACTAAAAGGGGCAACAAACTTTCTCCTTAACCACGAAAAGGATTGAGCTAAATGGGATATCATTGCAAAGCTTAAGTTTCAAGGAATGTCATAAAAGGGTTAATGTTTAAAAAAATAAATAACAAGAACATTTTTTGCTGGACAACGCATTTTGACCAAAGGGGGGGACTTTTTCCCAACCACAAAACGGATCGGGCTAAATGAGGTATCATTGCAAAGCTTACAGTCTGGAAAATGTCATAAATGGGTTGAAATTTTAAAAAAATAACATGGACATCTTTATACTGGACAACATGTTTTTACCAAGGAGGGAAAGACCTTTCTCCCCAATTACGAAAAAGATTTGGGGAGGGGGTAAATCAGATATTATGGGTAAACCATATAGTTCAGGGAGCATCATAAGGGGGTTGAAATTAGTAAAAAAGTAACATGGACATCTTTATGCTGGACAACATATTTTCACCAAATGAGGGAAACACCCTTCTTCCAACGACAAAATGAAGTGCGGGTTAATTGAGGTATCATTGTAAGGCTTACAGTCACGGCAATGGCATAGAAGGGTTGAATTTTGAAAAAATTAAGTAAATGAATATAAAAAATGCCGGAAAAAATTATTTGTCAGCCGTATGGCTGACACGGGCTTCTTGTTATAAAAAAAAAATAAAACAATAACAACAATGCCCATGGTATTTTGAATTAATTTTATTACGCGGCCTGAAGTTGGTGAAAAACACAGCTAGAGTGACATTGAATGTTTTAATTTTGTTTTAATTCAAACGTAGCAAACTGGGTCAATTTATTATTTTATAATTTACATAAGATGGGCAAATTCTTATACAAAATCTCTAATACTTATTCTGTTATGAATGTATTAATATAGGTAAAAAACATATTATTATCAGAGAGAGTAATTTTTTATGCTTTTTAAATATTTTCTGCACGATAAATTGGTTTTTAGATATAAACATAAATTGGTATAATAATTTTAAATATAAATTATAAATAAATAAATTATAGATATAAATTGGTATAATTTTAAATTATTTTTTTTATTTTAACCATTTCAAGTATTTTGAAATGGAATTGAAATAAACTGCTGGCATTAATGGGACAACATTCAGTGTTTAAGTACATAATGTCGCTTCCTGGTGGCATTCGAGTTTAGATGCATTTCACTGTAATATCTTAAAAAAATTTTATGTTTTTATTTTAAAAATTTTTGCGACTTTATGTATTAAATAAAAGCATTACAAAAAGTTTTTCTTTTTCTAATTAATTAACATAACATATGAAAAAAAACCTGTTAGCACAAAAAACGACTTAAAACAATAGCGAAATGTTACAATATGCTTGTAATTGTTTTAATAATGTTGTTAGATTTTCGCTTTCTAAGAAAATTGGTAAAAAAATTTTTACAACGAATTTTATAACGATCGACGAGCCAAAAATTTGTTATGCTAGATAGGCCCATATCTTTAAAATACACAGATGGTAGGTGCAAAAGTTTGCTTAGTCAAGTTTTTATGTAAGCACAAGCCTTTTGTATGACTTTTAGATCTGACTAACGATGAAGATTACGTCTTGTCGAAACGTTTTTTTTTCATGAGTGTAATAAAATCATTATCGTTACCCTTTTTATACACCATGACAAATTTATTTTCTCAAGGTCAATCTATTGACGCCTCGTAGTTAAACCGCTCATCATATAAGTATATCCGGCACCCAACACGATATTTACTGTAATTAAACGGTGATGTGCGGTTTTTTAATAATTACCGCGCTGGATTCCGGCTATACTTACATGTTATACGAAAAGATAAGCGGTTTAACTACGATGTGTTTATAGCAAATAAAAATAATATCGTCTATTAAAAATCAAACAAATAAATTTTGTAAATTTTGTAGTTTCTTTACTCTTTGTTAACCATGTTTCAATTTACATTGTTTGAATCTCAATTCTATATAGTTTTTGTCGATTAGCATAGGTTTTTAAAAGTTTTTTTTAAAGGGGAAGCAATAATTGAATTTATATAATTCCTTTTGTAACTTTATCGCCAGTGTGTATGCCTGGAAAAGGCACAATGGAAAAGTTTGAATGGGAAGCAATAAAAATTTTTTCTTTTAATAAAAAAAGTGTGCATCTGCGTTGAAATGCACGTGTACATTTTTTTATCACAAACTAAACGATATTGAAATAAAATTATTTATGTGCTAGATTCATAAATTACGAGTATTTGACATTGAAAAATTAAAACGGATGCATTTTTCTGATGAAAGTTAGTTCATTACAATACCTAAATAGGTATGTTACAAAGTAAAACTTGACATTTATCGGCTGACTGTTTTTTGTTTCCGCACATAATATCTGATTTTAAAGTGGAAACAAATCACGGAAAAACTTGATTTTTGTTTAGAACTGGAATATTTTTTGTCTTTCGCAACATATCGTGTCAAAATGTATACTGTTTTCTGGCGTGTTTAGTCTTTAGGAACAAAACTTGCAAACAAAAACGTAAAAGTCGCACCAGGAATTACACAAGTTTTTGGGATAAAAAACATATAAAACTGGGAGCAATTAATCAAAAAATATTGCAAAAAACTTAAAAGTTTCTTTAGGGAACTTAGTTTCAAAATACTAAAATCCAAGTGAAAGCTGTATTTAACAAAATGAGCAAAATATTATTCAAACAAAACTTCCTGGTTAATTAATCTATGGGTGTGCATTGCCAGGAAATTTCATTTTAGCAGCGCTTTAGCTTTAATACTAAGGGTCCAAAAATCGTTTAGCCTTAGCTTTAGTACTAAGCCCAAAAAAAGGAATAGTACTAAAATACTTTAGCCTTAAGTTTTTGCAAAACCGAAAAGTACGGATATTCGTAAATTTTAAATATTATCCCTATTTTAAGGTAATTCTTAGCATTGCACTGTTAAGTTTACCGTAAAAAAAACTCAACATTAAAGACATTTTTAACGTTTATTGCATAGGATTTTAATTTTAATTTTTTAAAACATATTATTTTAGCGTTAATTTTACAGTTTTAAAGTTGCTCTTGAACTGTATTTCAATTTTTAACTTTAAATGTTAATAGTCATCAGAATATTTTTGGAAACTATCAAGAATATTTTTGGAATGAATATCTAAAGCAACAAAACATATAACTAACACCTTTTAATTAAAAAAATCACGCTTACTGCATATGAAATAGTAAAAATGAGATTATTTTAATATTAAGCATTTAAAAACTCAAAAAAATACTTCAAAAAAGCAAAAAAAATCAGTCTTTTCTAATGATTAAAGAAAGAAAAAAAAGAAACAGAAAAAATAAAACAATATACTTTAAAACCAAAAGTCGTTTTATTCTTTTTAATTAACATTATTGTTTAAATAACTCACTTACAGTATTTTACTTTTAGATGAAAAATAGTATATTCAACTCCAAGTGAGCATAGTTTTGACTTTTGGCAGCTATGGGGGGGTTTGGGGTGGTTGGTTACCGGGATAAATTGCATCTTAAATTCTGGGCGGGAGGCCTTAGGGAGTCCTTTCATACTCGCTGGCTTTCTATGGGGGGTAGACCCAGGAATGGAAAATTTTGAAATCCAGAAATGGGTCAGAGTGGGGTCTGGTTTTTTAAACAAAATACTTTTAAGGTATAAGCATACGTAACTGAATGAGTAACGTCACA
>JASAMX010026262.1:0-10219 GCA_030248175.1 Microlaimidae sp. YZB2_3
CCCTCTCTTTTCCTCAGCTCGTCCTACCGTAACCCTACTCCGTGAACCGACTTGGCCCCCCCGGTCAAGAGGGTGTGTTGTGTGTGCCCCCGCTACGCAATAACAAACACAAAGGTCAAATACTTTGAAAACGTGCAGACTTCTTTGTTATATAATAACCGACTGAGCCAAAATAAAAGGGAACGTACTGTATAAAGTGTGCTGTTAAATACGATAAGGAATCCGTGTGTACCGGGCCGCAGGTTAATCAACTTACCGGCTTGACCCCTGTTTGGCCCGCTACACTCTTGCTATAAAAGGTTCGCAATCAATAAAATTAAGTTTATATTTGCGTTGAGAGAATTTCACATAGTCAAAAACACCACTAACTGTCACGGATCTAACGTCATTTCAGTCTATTGGCTTAGGCAATCAGTATTTAAGTCCAGATCTCCAGTAACAATATGTTTGTGATAATTATTACAAAATTTAAAAGTTAAACACTCGCATTTTTTAAGTATAGCAATTCCTTAAGGTAATCCAGCGTGAGTTTATCAAGAGATTTTTTATAATTACAGATATATTTACCCAAATGTGGTAGATACGTATAAAATTTTAACGTACGTAGCAGTGGTGAAAAGATTTTTTTTTCTCAATAAATATTAATTTTTTTATAATTTTAGAAATAGATTTTGGATTATTTCAAGAAGAAAAATGAATTAAAAAAGAAGTTTTGGTGAATTTCTACAGGTTTTTTATGTTTAATCTTTTCTAATTAATTTATTAACTAGCTAAACAATTATTTAAGTGGAATAAATTTGTACAATTTCGCCATTTTTAAATTTTTGTTGAAACTGCCCAAGACGTCACTATACCGTACTTGATTGACACTCAGGTTTATTTTTATTTAAGTTTTGAAATAGCTCTATAAGTCTTTAATATTCAAAAATGGTAAAAAAAGAGGATTTTGAACGCTTAGAAAAAGAAAATGTGGACTTCCAAAGGAGAATAATAGAGTTAGAAAATGAAAAACGGCTCTGGGAAGTAAAAAAAATTAAACTACCCGCCCGAATTGATAACCTGGAAACTAATCAAAAAATTAATCCAGAGTTGGTAGGTAAGATTTGTGAGGAAGTTTTTAGTCGGATGCTCCCTCTGATTCAGGCAAACTTGGAGAAGTTAGAATCCGCAAAAGATCGTTCAACGTTGATGGTTGTCTCGGGGTTAAAAGAACCTGCAAACGCGAAAGAGGAACAGCAACAAGTTCAAGATCTGGTTGACACTCTTAGTAATGGAGAAGAAGCAGTGTCAATTTACGAGCACTTTCGGTTAGGAAAAGCTAATTCTAACTATCCTAGATTAATTAAAATTTGTGTTGCTTCCAAACGCGTAAGAAATAATATGATTCGGTCAGCAGGGAACCTTAAAGGTTTAGACCGTCACAGTAAGGTGTACGTCCGAACGTCTTTAACAGAAGATCAGCGTGAGGAGCAAAAGCAGCTATTGTATTTGAGAAAAACCATGAACGAGAGTAATAATAGATGCGTGGTCATTCGCTATGGCGACAACGGAAACCCCTATATGTTTGATTTGGACCTAAAAAAAGAAATAAAACATTCATCTTCTGAATAGGATTTAACGCGAGTCGATAACACCAATCAAAGCGTTAATAAATTATTAACCTTATGCTTTAATGCTAGAAGTTTAAAAAATGCTTTACCAGAATTTGAATGTTTGGTTTCAGGTCAAGATGGTGTGTACGGTGATTGTGATATTTTGATGATAACAGAGACCTGGTTAAATGAGACAGTAAGTGATAAAATGATAAATAAATTTCAAAAATATAATGTTTTCCGGAAGGACAGGTTAAATTCTGAAGGCGGAGGAGTTTGTATCTTTACTAAAGCTAATTTAAATGCAATTCCGGTAAATATTAATAGCAAGAATGAAAATGTGGAAGTTATTGCGGTTGATTTATCTTTTTTAAAGTCTAAAGTTCGAATTATTTGCTTTTATCGCAAACCGTTTTCGTCAACTCAAGAGGATCAATATATATTTAGCTTTTAACTGATTTAACTGATAATTTTTAAGGAGCTTTAATTTTAGGTGGAGATTTCAACCTGCCCAGCATTGACTGGTCAATACCAAAATTAATTCGAATAATCAAAATGAACGTGATTGGTTTTTGTTTTTCCAAGAACTTGGCTTGTCTCAGTTAGTTAAAAAACCCAACTAGAAATAACAACTATCTTGACTTGATTCTTTCAAATGATTCTGAAATTTTTAATTCCTTAGAAGTCTTGCCAGGCTTTTCCACTTCAGGGGCCTGTTTCATAAAATACTGGTCTTCGTAAATTACAAGTCTATCAATAACTTTTTTTATTCTGAACCATTTGCGTTGAAATTTGAAATGAAAAAAGATTATATGCCATGTGCAAACTATTTAAAATTTCATGTACGTAGCTGTTGTGTGTTTAAAGTTATTCCAGTTTTAAACTTTGGCCACTTGTAATTTTTCACAAGTTCTCAAAAGAAAAATTTACCCTACTCCGAGTAGGGTAAAATTTACTTTACGATTTCACTTAATTTTTTTACAAGTTTGTAAAAAAACTTGAATACAAGTGAAAATACAAGTGAAAAATACAAGTAAAAAATACAAGTAAAAATACCATTGTAAATTTGAATTATTTTTTTTGTTGGTTTGTGGAGGTATATTAAAAAATCTATATATAAAAAAATATAAAAAATCTATATAAAAATTAAATATATTATTATTTATATTACTAATATTAAATTATATATTAAAAAATCTATATAAAAAACACATATAAAAACATCTTTTTATTTGTTTAAAAATTTACAAGTCAGTAGTTTTAAAAACTTGTATTTTTCTCCATTTTACAAACTTGTACAATTTACCAGTATTTTATGAAACAGGCCCCAGATCACAATTCAGTGCAATTTTCTCTTAATGTTGAGATTTTTAAAAATAACAATCCAAAAAATTTAATGGTGATTTTAAACCCAGGTTTTTTAAATGGTGATTATGAAATGTTTTTACTTTATTTACAGACAGTTAATAGGGATGAGGTTTTTTGACATGTTTCAATTCATGTCAAATTCAATTGAAGAAATGTGGCAAAGTTTTAAATCTGTATTAATTGAAGGAATAATGACGCACATTGACGCGTCGTAGTTAAACCACTCATCATGTAAGTATATTCCGCACCTAGCACGATATTTACCGTAACTAAACGGTGATATGCAGTTTTATAATAATTACCGCGCTAAATGCCGGTTATACTTACATGTTATATAAAAAGATGAGCGGTTTAACTACGATGTGTTTATACCTTTAAAACGAATATCGACCAAAATTCAAAAACAAAAATATCCTTTATATATTAAAAAGTTGCAAAATAAAAAGAAACGTTTATGGCATAGACATAAAAATTGTTATAACAAATTAGAGTATAAAAAGGTTTGTGATCAATATAAAAATACAGTTAAAGGCTTTCATACAAATTTAGAAAAAAAATCTTAGATTCAGGAAATATTAATAATTTATACCAATTTGTAAATAGTAAAATAAAAACAAAAATAAATATCCCGCCTTTAAGAAAAGATGATTATACTTTCGCAAAAAGTGATTTAGAAAAGCAGAACTGTTTGCAAAATACTTCAGTTTTGTTTTTACTAAAGATAATGGGAATCTCCCTGTTTTTAATCCTCCACATTCAGAAAATAAACTTGAACACATGCTTTTTACTAAAAAAGACATACTAAAAGTTATAAAAAAATGCCTAATAAATTATCCAAACACCAGACTGCTTTCCTTCTTTATTTCTCGAACGGATTGGTGTAGGAATCATTGAACCTTTTACATTACTATTTCAAAAATCATTTGACTCCGGATCATTACCGCACGATTGGAAAACTGCGTTAGTAATACCGCTATATAAAAAAGGTTTTAGAAATAATAAAAATAATTACCGACCAGTGTCATTAACTTCGTTTATTTGTAAATTGATGGAAAGATTGATTAAAGATGTGCTTTTTACCTTTTTTGCTAATATTTTGTCAAGGTGTCAAAGGGCTTTAAGGCTAAAAGCTCAACTATAACCCAACTTTTAGAAACGTTGAATGATTGGACGAAAGCATTAAATAATAAAAAAGTTATAGATGTGGTATATCTAGATTTTGTAAGGGCTTTTGATTCTGTGTCTCATGAAAAACTTTTGTATAAGCTCAATAAACTAGGAGTAACTGGCAGATTCCTTAAATGGATAAGTTCGTTTTTAACTGGTAGAGATTTAAAAGTAGTAATCAATAACACTGAATCTGAATCTTACCCTGTAACAAGTTCTGTTCCGCAGGGTTCCGTTTTAGGGCCTTTTTTATTCCTGATTTATATTAGCGATTTAGCCGACTGTGTGAAATTTTCAGATATTAAGTTATTTGCTGATGACGCTAAGGTTTTCACTAGCTTCTCAGTTGATGACTATGATGAAAAAACTTCAAAACTACAGGAAGATTTAGATAGAATTTCAGGTTGGTCAAAAGTTTTGTTTTTTTAAGGCAATGTCCAATCGTTTAGTGTTTCTAGAAGTTGTGTTACAGTGGAGCTTCCAGCTTTAAAGCCGTGTTGGCACCAACACTAAATGTTTTTGAAAAAAGTTGAAAGTTTTACTCTTTAGGATTCACTGAATTATAAATTTTCAGTGATATCTCATTTAACACAATCCTTTTTGTGGTTGGGGAGGAAGATTCATTCTTCTAGTGAAAAAACATTGTCCAGCATAAATATGTCCATGTTGATCTTTTTAAAAAAGTATTAAATTGTGGCTTTCTTTTGACTAATTACTTTACCAAGAAGTTTTGGCCAATTTAGAGACAAAAAATATAAAGTTTCAAAATCCACAGGGTCCCCCCTCAGGTGAAAATGCGTTGCCCAGCATAGAAATTTCTATGCTATTTTTTTTAAATTTTAACCCCTTTACGACACTTCTGGGATAATCAGCTTTCCAATGATACCTCATTTAGTTTAATCCGTTTGGTGGTTGGGGAGAACTTAGGGAAAGGGAAAACACACACACACACGCACAGACTGACGTACGTTTATTTATATATAGATTTATTAAAATACTAATTAAGATATTTTTCTCGGCCGGCCTGGCCTGACCGGCATTTTTTTATTTCGGTCCGGCTCGGCCGGCGATTGCCATTTTCTATTTTTTTCAGTTTTATTCAAAAAAGGAACCGTCCCACCGGTTTAAGAGATTTAAAAATGTCGGCCCGGTTACAATTCTGGGGTAACAAGTCAATTTTATACATTAAAAACTTAACTTTTCTTAAAAATAGACTTATAATTTTATGGAAAAAAATTTTTTTTCAATAAGCTATAAACCATAAGTTAATGATACTGAGCAATTTTGGTTCCAAATGTTTACTCTGTTTGTGATTAAATTTTCGACTCAATATTGCAACTCATTTTGATTAATCAGGTTCAATCTATTTATAACTAAATTAGCCCCTATCACACAGAAAACTTTTAGATGGAAACAAAAAGTGGTGTACATATTAATATTTTTTAAAACTCAGGCGCTGGCTTTATTTTTGTCCCAATTTTCTGATTATTTAAAAAATGGTTATTTTTTTGCGCCGTATTGCAATTTAAAAATGATTTTTAAAGCAAAATTTTTTAACTCTTATTTTAAATTTGCAGTAGAAATAACTTTAAAAATTTAAATGCATTTTAACGGTAAATAAACTTGAAATTAAATAATTGTGGGGAGCAGGCCCGTGGCCACTTTTGAGTATCCTAAGTTGTGATTTAATATTTCGGTATAGGACACTCGGCCTTTCGATTTAACGTTTTACTCGAACTGTGCTTTGAATTTTAGTATGCCCGTTAAATACAATGTTTTAATGTAAACGTAACCTTTTTCGCGAATTCTCGTGGATGGAGTTAACAATACCTGGATGATGGTCGTCCAAAATTAATTGTCATTGTACAGCTGGTGTATCCAAGGGGTGGTTGTGCGTTTTGAGTTAGACCATCTTCCTGAACGTTTGTTTTATCGGTGATTTCTTCTTTCCGTCGTTCGGGGTAAATGTGTTTTACGTCATGCAACTCTGACAAATTATTTATACATGTGGGAAATGTAAACTTTTCCAGGTGATCCTTATGTCGAAACGGTTCCAAATGCACAATCTCGTTTGTTTCAGGATCTAAAAAAAAATCTGGGTTTGATTTGAATAAGTAAGAACACATTTACTTATCTATGTAAGCACAACCAATGTTCACAACCAAATCACAAAAACAAATGATATTAACTCATTGTATTTAAAAAGTGTACTCGGAATCTAACAGCAGAATCTTGTGCTGTAATGAGAATATGAATTTATTTATTGGGAACAAAATTAATACAAAAATATATTTCTGCACTAATTTTTTTAGCAAATTTTTCCATATAAAAATAAAACTAAAGTTAAAATCCTTTCAGGCTGCAATTAAGGGCGTAACCGCTCGCCGTCAGGAAGAAATAAAGAATGAACGGGCGAGAATAAAAATAATAAAAAAAATTGTCAGTGTTGATGTAACCAATTATTATTTAGTTGCGTCAGGTGTTTCTCTCCACGTGATATTTTCTTGAAGAACGAGAGGTTACTTTATCATCTACCTATTTTCACCCTGATAGAATTCATCTTTAATGATCGATTTTATCAGGGTAAAATTAGTGAGATGCTCATGTAAACTTTCAGCCTTTAAGAAAATATCACGTGTAGAAAAATATATGACGCAACTCAGTAACAATTTGTTACATTAAAGGCTGGTTCATACTTATGACAAAACATCCTTTGGACAAAGTCCAAAGGACATTTTTAGAAAAGCCAAAACGTCCTTTGGACAAGCCAAAACGTCCTTTGGACTTTTTCCTTTGGACGAAGTATGAATGCTACTTAAAATTTTTTCTTTGGACAAAGTCCAAAGGACAAAAATATGAACACGTGGTTCTTTGGATTTTGTCCTTTAGACTTTGTCTTTTGGACAAAGTCCAAAGGACAAAGTCCAAAGGACAAAGTCCAAAGGACGTTTTTACGCTGTATTTATCCTTTGGATTTTGTCCAAAGGACTTTTGTCCTTTGAACTTTGTCCAAAGGACGTTTTGTCATAAGTATGAACCAGCCTTGCCTTAACATTGCAACTTTTTTCCCTGGTCTGCGCGTTTATTCCTTATGTCTTCTTTATGGGGAGCGGTTACGCTCTTAATTTAGCCTGAAAGTTTTTAGCTCTAGACTATGGAGAATTACGACGAAAATCCATATGTACAGAAAGGTCTGGAACAGGATTATATGATTAAAAAGGAGGCGTATAAAACCAAAAATATAAAAAAATATCCAAAAATTCTTACGAAAAACAATTTTTTAAAAAAAAATATGGAAGGATAATTATAATACAAAAATTAAATTCAACATAGAGTGCGTGCGTGCGTGCATGTTTGCGTGCGTGCGTGTTTGCGTTCGTGGCGAGCGTGAAGGGTCGAAACAGTAATCTCGCTTTTAAAGATTTAACCTTTACCATACAAAATGCTTTCCACCTAGTACACTGTCTACATGTTCCATATTAATTGGTCGAATCGAAGTATAATCACAACAGATCTGTGCACTGCCCCCCGGGGTTTTATTGGGGGGGCGCGATTTCAAAACGGGGGGGCACGGGGGGCAACTTTTTTGAAATGGGGGGCAATAAAACGGGGGGGGAGGCAAGCAGGAGGAAAGAAAAAAAAGAGAAAAATTGGGGAAAAAAGAGAAAAAAAGAAGAGAAAAGGGGAAAAAAGGACAAAAAAAGCGAAAATAAGGTAAAAATAGGTCTAAAATGGCTTAAAATATATCGAAATAGGCTAAAAACTGCAAGCTGTATATATTATATTATACAGCTGTATTTACGTTTATCCCTGTTTTTTTAACATTTTCAAAAAAAAATTACGTTTATCCCTGTTTTTTAAACATTTCCACCCCCTGAAATGAAGGGGGACGCTCTTCATCTCCCTTCTCCACAAAATTTTTTTCTACTGAAGCTCACCTCCCTTCCCCAAAAAAAAACTGAAACCCTCGGCACGTCCCTGATAAAAATCACATTTTTTTACCTTTGTAAGACACACTAATTGCTGGTTGTCGATTGCGTAAATTGTCGCTGAACCTGCAAATTAGTGATGGTTGGCGTACTGAATTAAGCTTGTCAGCGGCATTTGATTTAGATATAAATCCAAAAATTAATCTAAAAAAATTTCTAAAGGAGCACTGTCACAAATCAATTTTCTATATCGTCCGAAACAGATTTTTCTTTTAATACTGAACCGATCAAGCTAAAATTTAAAAATGTCGTAGACTTGCAGTTTAAATACCAAATTTAAATTAGCTAGGTTTATTATTAAAGAAGCAGTCCGGTTTGGGCAATATAGGCATTTGATTTGTGGCAGTGTTCATTTTGTCTAACGTAAAACGAAACAATCAAATAAATCTGTTGGCATCTTGCACAGTAACTGTATAATAAACCTTGAATACAGCATGCTAAACTATACGGAAATCGTCTGTTCAAAAATTATATTGAATGGCGACAAAATTCAACCTTAAAAATGTTTGATCTAAATAACGATGCAACAGACTAGCCATAAAAACAGATTTGTCCCAGTATAAATTTATATAATAATAATCCATGCATACATAATTTATTTCAGAACTACTAATTTAATTACACTTTTAATTGTCCAACTTCGTCTGATGATGATTGTTTGAAATAATCGACACATCACGGTTTAATGTACTCAATAAATGTTTTATCGACTTTTTATACATTATAAGATGTCATTTTCCGGTAAATCGAAGTCAAGAATATTTAATATTTATACACTATTTCTTGTTTTCGGATATGCAAAAATTAATATTAGTAAATATATTTTTTATTCTTTTAATAAAACAAGATATGCAAGGCCGAACTTACTCCGGAATACTGCCGAATTAAACACCACATATAACAATATTAATAAACAATCAATATTATCACAATCTAGCGTGTCTCTCTCAGTCGGCATTCTATCCTGGAACCTTCAGTATGCAAGACACATTTTCTACCAATGCGCCAGCGATTGGGATTTAGCAGCATTAGGGTAGTGCATTTAATTTCGGCACTTTTCCTAATTGGGCATTTTTGATTTTGGACTATATCTTTGGTAATCCTGGAAGGAATACGACGTTTTATAGCTCAAATCAGAGCTAATTATATGTAGATGACTGTCGTGAGCTTTTTATTTGTTATGTTATGATATTTTCATGTGAAATTGTGTGATTTATAAAAAATAAAATTGTTACTCGTTTTTAGAACATGGGCATTTCATGATTACGCAATAAATTGGTTTAAAAATTAAACTTTCCTGGTAAAATTTAGTCTATTTTCCGAATTGTTAGTCCCCGTGGTTCTACGTTGCGTCTGTGGTGAGCAATCGTTCTAAAATAAAATCGTGTAATTTCGGCACACTATTGCTGTTGGTAAAAACGGATTGAATTTAGTGGTCGGGTCTTAAATTGTAGTTGTAAATAGTTAAAAGACTACGTTGAAATGTGTAGGAGTCATAGCACTTCACTTAAACTCGAATAAGGGGGTCTTTTTAAAAAGTGCCGAAATTAAATGCACTTTTTTCCCAAATTTTCTTCATTTTGATACCATTTAGCATTTTAGCTGTAACTTTTTGCCAGTTACACGTTGAACAACAAGTAAAAGCTAAAATTAAAGAAAACCGTCTGGAGATAATGATAGGTTTTAAAATTTTTGAAAATGATGATTTTTTAACTAAGAAACAATCGATTGTTTGTAAAGTGCCGAAATTAAATGCATACATTTAATTTCGGCAATTTTCCATTTTTTTAAAAACTGATTTAATTAAGTAAAAAAACAATTTTCGTACAGTGAATTTTTTATGACGCAACGCAGTATTGTAAAAGCTTTAAAATGAGCTATCAAACATGAAAATGAGGCCATACAGTGAAAAGTTACATTGGAAAAACGGAAAAGTGCCGAAATTAAATGCACTACCGTACTACAAATTTTTACAGTAAAATCATTATCCAAAACTTTTAGAACGTAAAATAAAAAAAAACCTATAGAAATTACATAATATTCTAATTATAGACGCATCCCCCTTAAATAAGCTCCACCCTCAAAAATACAAAAATCAATAAA
>JASAMX010026263.1:0-12724 GCA_030248175.1 Microlaimidae sp. YZB2_3
TTGGAAAGTGCACCGACACCGTCCACCGACAACCTTTGCTGCAAATTATTATTTCTAAGCCTAAACAAAACCTAAAAATTTAAATAAAATTGCGGTAGAATTTGGTCTGTGTCGGTGGACGATGTCGATGTACTTTCCAGTTTGCCCATTTTTATTTGATTTATGTTTTTGATGAATTTTCATTTTCTTTTCAAAATTGAAATTTAGCCCATCTTTAACTGGTTGTCATACAAAAATGGTAGACACTAGAGAAAAACTTGAATCATATTTACAGCCACGAGACTCTGGACAATCCAAAAAAATATGTTATTTAAAAGCTAAATAAAAATTTTTCCTTAACAGAATAAATTGTACATACCAAAAATAGGCATTTTTTAGGCTTAAGGTAGAACACCACAGTTAGATTTTGACGGCAGATCTTTTCTAATTAAAAGATTCTGGACAATCCAAAAAAAATTATGTTATTTAAAAGCTAAATAAAAATTTTTCCTTAACAGAATAAATTGTACATACCAAAAATAGGCAGTTTTTAGGCTTAAGGTAGAACACCACAGTTAGATTTTGACGGCAGATCTTTTCTAATTAAAAGATTCTGGACAATCCAAAAAAAATTATGTTATTTAAAGGTTAAAAAAAATTTTTTTCTTACAGAATAAATTTGACAATCCAAAAAATGGGAGGTTTTTGGGGGTAGGGAGAACACCACAGTTAGATTTTTACCCAGGGACGTAGCCAGAGTTTCATTTTGGGGGGGGGGGGCGGATTTTAGTACAAAAAAAAATTTCGGGGGGGGGGGCTCCGCCCCCCCCCGAAATTTTGGGGGGGGCGGAGCCCCCCCCTTAATTTTTGAAAACGTTAAAAAAGCAGGGATAAACGTAGATAAAGCTGTATAATACACTGTTTTTGGCCTAATAACGTATTATCTAATGTTTTTAGCGGTAAAAACATGTTTTCTTAGTTAAAAATTACATAAGCACACATTGGCAGAGCCTGGATTTTACAAAAAAGGAATTTAGAGACGTTAGTTTCAGACCCCTTGGCTAAACCCACATTGTAAACCAAAGCACATGAGCAGCATCTCGGCTCCATGTTTTCTGGGGTACCTACCAGGGGCGTAGCCAGGATTTCGGAAAAGGGGGGGGGTTTGTACTCCATACAAATTTTTCGAAAGGGGGGGGTTGTAGGGGGTTGTACTCCAAATTTTCAAAATACCGTAAAAAAGACATTAAAAAAGAGTAAAATTTTTTGCGCTTTGCGCTAGGTGATTTTTTTTGTTGTTATTTGCATTGTTTTTTTAAGTTAAACTTAAAAATTTCCGGTTTAAAAGGTATAACATTAAAAATCGTGCGATAGCACGAAAAAATTTTCTAAAATTGTCTTTGAAATTCATTAAAAACATCACTTAAATGTTGTAAAAAGGTATATAAATGTCGAGCGCTGAGCGGAGCGAAGCGCGAGGAAATTTTTTAAAAATTGTTCTCTTCGGACCCCCAAATTTTTACCTCCGCCAACCCAAAAGGGGGGGGGGGTTGCCACCCCTACAACCCCCCCCCTGGCTACGCCCTTGGTACCTACCTATATGAAAAAATCCGAGCCAATGCTATAGGCGGCAGGAAAATTTAGGAGGGAGGAGGTACATAAATCAAGCAATATGATTGTTTGTTTTTCTTTCTGTGTAGTACTTATTACTTATAAAAATTATTGTACTAACTTTGAAATAACATTAGCATCAGGCAACATAAATAACGAGGTATATATGTATGTATACTATAGAAAGTGACCGCTGAGCAAAGCGAAGCGGAACAAATTTTTGGTTTTGGGGGTCCATTGGGGTACTAAAATTATTTTAAAGTTTGGCGCCGAGCGATTAGCGAGGCGCTAGAAAATTTTGAATTTTTAGCCTCTGAAAACCCCCAAATTTTACTATCTGGCGACCATTTCGGGGGGGGCGGCCGCCCCCCCCCGCCCAACCACTATCCTTATTTTTCCTCCTGTCCGACCGTTTCGGGGGGGGCGGCCGCCCCCCGCCTCTCCCCCTGGTTACGTCCCTGATTTTAACGGCAGATTTTTTCTAATTAATTTTTACTAACGTAATTTGACCTGTTCATTCAATTTTTGACATTCATTTTTCTTAAAAAACTGTTACCGTCCACAATCATTAAATGACACAATAAAATACGGCATTCTTCAACTATAACCCATTTAAGTGGTCACCGGAAAGATGGATTGTTTAAAACTGTTATTTTTCAAGTAAATTATTGTGATAAAACTTACAAATAACATTTATCGTGGACTTTAGACCTTAATTTCCCTAAGCAACCCAAGCAAAACCTTAAAATCAAGCTAAATTTAATGTTTTGTTTGAATTTTAGGTTTTGCTTAGTTTGCTTAGGAAAACTAAGGCCTATAGTCCAGGATTCAAGTTGTTTATGAGTTTTATCATGATAATTTTTATAAATTTATCACTTTGTCCAAGATTTATTAAAAAAATAATATTAATTTAATGGGTTGTTTTTGAAAAATAATGGTTTTAAATAAGTAGTTCATCCATGTTTAAAGTAGTCCATCCTGTATTTTCTTTCCGGTGACCACTTAAATGGGTTATACTTGAAGAATGCCTAAAATACATGCTCAAAAATACATTATATTATAATAAAATTTATTACCAAAAATATTCTATTTTTTCATTTTTCATTTAGCGTATCTTGAATAAAAAACACTTTTTTAATTAAAAAGTTAAAAATTAAAAAAATTTTTTTTTAACGTTAGAAATATTTGCTGCGGGAGACTCAAACCAATGGGTCCGAGGATCTGACTCCAACACTCTAACCTCTTGGCTACTGGCCCATCTGAGATCTTTCTTGTAAAAGGTACTTTTAAACAAACGGGTTGAAATGTAGTTTCTCAGCGTTAAATCAAAAAATTTAAATAAAAATTAAAAAATTGATTTGCTCAGATTTTAATTATAGTTTGGAAATAGTTAGACACAAGTCTAATGAATACTTTAAATTGTATTTGATTAAAAAACTAATTCCAGACCTGTGCACGGTTTGAAAATGCCCCCCCGCTATATTGGAGGATTTGCTCCCCCCCGCATAAAAATGAAAAAGTACCCAAAAATCATGACGCAATTTTGTACCTATTATGACGCCATCAATGCAAAATTTTTGCAGTTTTTAGTTTATTTCAATGCAATTTAAGCTATTTTAGACCTATTTTTACCTTATTTTTGCTTTTTTTGTCCCATTTTTCCCTTTTCCTTTCTTTTTTCTCCTTTTTTTCTTATATTTTTCTTTCCTCCCTGCTTCCCCCTCTGTTATATTGGCCCCCCTGTTTTATTGGCCCCCCCGTTTCAAAAACGTTGCCCCCATGCCCCCCGTTTTGGAATTGCCCCCCATTATAACCCTGGGGGGCAGTGCACAGGTCTGTAATTCAGGATTTTTTTTATTTGATTTTTCTTTTAAAAACATTGATGTTTTTAATTTTCTTAAAATCTTGAATTACATTTTACTCCAAACGACATCTAAAAGTTGCCCCTTATTTTTTGTTAACTTTCTATAAAATTGCAGGAAAAACTGAGCGAATCAAATTTTTTAAATGGCCAAAAACTTTTTTGAGCTTTAAATTCATCATACTATATCTCAAAATAGAACATTGGGTAAATAATGAAACTATTACCATTGGGCTTTCATCGATCATAATTTGAGCTTTCAATCGCACTATACTTTTGTCAGACAAAAATTAATATCTGAGTTGATATCTAACTTTTAGTAAAAATCGTCATAAGTGTGGTGTTTTATCTTAAATGGGCCCATAACTTTTTACAAAAGACTTTAATCGTAAAAATAACCTCAAAAATGATGTCTACCTGTCTGAATTGGGGTATACATGTGTTTTATAAGCATACTTTACTTTTTGATTGGTTAAACTGATAATTGGTACATCATGGGACTTGACTTAAACATTGTGTCTTAGTGTTTGATTGAAAGGCACAAAGTTGTTTGCTGGGCGCAGGTACACTAGATGAGCCGACCCTGGCGTGGTCACCATAAGTGAAAACGGTCCAGAAAGCGAGGGTGGTTGTTACCCAGGTAAATTGAATTTTGAATTCTAGGGAGGGGTCCCAATGGGGTTTTAACCGGCCTAGCTTTTTAGGGGGGGGTCAACCTGGTTTGCAAAATTTTGAAATCTAGAAGGGGGTCAGGTGGGGTCTGGTGTCCAAAGCAAAACAGTTTTAAACCATAATAACTTTAATAATTATTCTTTTTATTGAATAATACTATATTTTATTGAATAAAAAGCGATATTCTGATGTAAAAAAGGTGTAAAAACTATGTGTTAAAAATTCACATTTTTGAAAGAAAAATTAATACCTATAAAAAACTATCTAGAATTTTTTCTATGGGGGAGGGTCCGCTCCCAAACTCTAGCGGGGGTCAGAGAAAAAATTTAGAAATTTGGGGGGAGGGAGGGGGGGGGAAGCCCTGGATTTTTGTCTAATGAGGGGGCCCCAAAATTTTGAGACCAGGGGGGTGGACCCCACCCTCCCCCCTCCCTTTTTTACCTATATCAGTCACATCAATGTAACGCAACAGCAGACCTGTGCACGGTTTAGAAATGCCCTCCCGTATTATTGGAGGATTTGGAGGTTTTATTGCTCCCTGCCAAAAAATGAAAAAGTAGCCTAAAATTATGACGCCATTTTTGACCTATGATGACGCCATCATTGCAAATTTTTTGCAGTTTTTAGCCTATTTTAATGTATTTTAAGCAATTTTAGACCTATTTTTACCTTATTTTCGCTTTTTTTGTCCCTTTTTTCCCTTTTCCCTTCTTTCTTATCTTTTTTTCTCTTTTTTTTTCTCTTTTTTTTCATTCCCCCTTGCTTGCCCCCCATTTTATTGCCTCCTTTGTTTCAAAAAAGTTGCCCCCCACCGTTTTGGAATTGCCCCTCCCAATAAAACCCCAGGGTGAGGCAGTGCACAGGTCTGCAACAGGGCCCAGAGTTTGAGGCTTTGCCGGTTTGTGAATATGGCTGAATTATTTAAAAAAAGATACTGAAAAATGAGCTAAAAAAATTACAATAATTGTATCAAAAAAGTACACGTGTCAAAAAAAACCTGGAAGAGTTTATTTTTTTTATATTATAAACCAACATTTTAAAAATTTTAAATGTTTTGTAGAATTCTATTAGCATGAATTTAATGTGTTTAATTCTTAAATTAATGCAGTATTTCTTGAGATTTTAACGTTTTTCAGCGGTGTGGTGTTGTAGGTTTTACTTCATTAGATTAATTTCCGTCTGTCCGACCAGTTGGTGTGGGTTTTACCCTCCCTGGATATCAGTACGATTCTGATTTTTGGCGCGCTAGTGATAATTTTAAGCTCGCTGAAAAAATCTGAAAAAACATTGTGATAAAGTTAGGTTGATTTTTAGATTTTGCTTAGGCTTAGGAAAACCAAAAAAGCGTTTGAAACTGTTAAGCTTACTCAAACAGGCGTTTCTGTTTTGTTTAACTGAGTTTAAAAAAATATTTTTCAGCACGCTTAAAAATTAGCGCACTGAAAATTAGAAACTGCCGGCTATCACGATATTAAACCCACCTTGTAAATCTTGGCCCATGGATTTTTATCTGCACAACAATGTTTTGTTAAAGTATTTAGTATTATATCTGTG
This sequence comes from Microlaimidae sp. YZB2_3, assembly GCA_030248175.1. Taxonomy (NCBI): domain Eukaryota; kingdom Metazoa; phylum Nematoda; class Chromadorea; order Desmodorida; family Microlaimidae; species Microlaimidae sp. YZB2_3. Next base: position 5,678 of record JASAMX010026263.1, read on the forward strand.
TTCTGCTGGTTTTATCCCATGCCAATGGGTATGTGCGCTGCGCGCACAAATTTTCAGCCTTTTTATTTTAAAGGTGCTGTATACATACTAAATCATGGTGAATTTTTTTTCGCTTAGTTTTTGGTATCAATTGATGCGTCAGTTTTCACTGAGTGAAAATTGTATTACAAAAAAAATTAATTTTCAGTGGTTGTCAAAATATTATTGCTTTATTATTTCATTAATTTTTTTCCACTCAGCCACAGCTAAACAACAGTAAATATGTACGCCGGATGAGAGATTAAAAAAACAAACCACGGCACACCTGCCAATATTGAATTGAACTCAAAATACATCAAATCGTTTATTTAAAATAAAACATAACTGCAACATATTAAATAAAAAACACAGAAATTAGTATAATTAAAAATTTTGCATATTTTTGTGGCAAAATTTACACATAAAATATCTTAAATACATCTGAATTTTTATGAGAAAGAATGCGTTTGCAAAGTCCAACGTAAGCAAACAAAACTCAGTGTGGCTGGTGTTTATTAAAAAACAAAAAACTTATCTACCTTATAATTGCGCAATGCGTTTTTAAGTTGGGAGCCGTCCGGGGGTCCTGTTGTCCTCTGCTGGCATTTTTAATTTTTTTCCTTCAGAAGGATTTTTTATAATTTTTCGCTCATAATTCTTCTTCACGTTAAAACTTTTCGCACTCCTCCTATCCCTGCGGAAAATTTGAGCGAAATTTCCACCCTCAAAATTCATTATTAAAAATGAGTTATTTACGTTAAAAAAACGGGACGTCGCGGAGGGCGATTTCCGACCAGGGGCGATTGAATTAAAACTTCCTGTATAAGCGGCCTCACTCCCCGTTTCCTTTATACCTCAATCGCGCACGCGGAAGCTTAATTAGCCAGCAAGATTGCCGAAACAACCCAGCGAAAGTATGCGCGAGCCAGTTGGCTTATTTGAGTGACCTTAGTCCGCGCGCATGCGCACATATATATTGCGAAACTAGCCAGCCAAGGAATGCGGGAGCCGGTTGGCTTATTTGAGTGACCTTAGCCCACTGGGGTTTCTATAAAGCAGCCGAGAGTGCGCAAAGTAACAAACAGGTTCTAGCAGAAACAGCGTAGGTCCTGTATTTTTTTTCCTATTTTTTGCTTTATTTACCACAGCGCCGGTGGCGTCGCATATTTTATTTTATCCTATTTTATTTATTTTAGCTGTTGTGACCGTTTTTGTTTTTTGTTTGTAATACTAAGCGTGTTTATTTATAAAGAAATTTTAAAATATGTTTTTATATTTGAAATCCAACTCATTTTACCCCTTATTTGTAATACTAAGCAGTGTTTATTTATAAAAGAAATTTTAAAAATATGTTTTTATATTTTTAAAATTCCTTTAACATTTTGACAATATTTTTTTTTAATATTTTTGTATTCCTATGTATCTTATTTTTAAAATTCTTTTCAAGATTTTTTTCTTAAGATTCTTTTTAAGAATTCTTCTTTTTTTTCTTAAGATTCTTAATTCTTTTTAAGGTAGAACGATACAGTTGCAAAATTTTCGCCGAGTTTCCCCAAAACACGTTTTGGGGGGTCCTGATACAATCCGACCTCCCTTTTTCCGATTCAACCACTGGGGGGGCGCTAGGGGGGTGAACCCTCCCCCTGGGGGGCATTCTGACAATATACCAGTTTTACCTCAAAACCACTTCAAAACACGACCTCAGGGGTTTTCGATGTGACTAATTACGAATCCGACCTCCGTTTTTCGATTTGACCCCCGGGGGGGGGGCGCTAGGGGGGTGCAACCCCCCCCCCCCCCCCCACCCCCCCCCCCCCCCCCACGGGCGCACCCCCCCAATTGGGGGGCATTCTGACTATTTACCAGTTTTACCTCAAAACCAGTTCAAATCGTAATCGGGGGTTTTCGTAGGTCCTGATTACGAATCCGACCTCCGTTTTTCGATTTGACCCCCGGGGGGGCGCTGGGGGGGTGCCACCCCCCGTGGGGGGCATTCTGACTATATACCGGTTTTACCTCAAAACCACCTCAAAACACATACTCGGGGGTTTTCGTAGGTCCTGATTACGAATCCGACCTCCGTTTTTCGATTTGACCCCGGGGGGGGGCGCTGGGGGGGGGTGCAACCCCTTCTTGGGGGGCATTCTGATTATATACCAGTTTTACCTCAAAACCACCTCAAAATAAGTACTCGGGGTTTTCGTAGGTCCTGATTACGAATCCAATCTCCGTTTTTTGATTTGACCCCCCCCGGGGGGCGCTAGGGGGGTGCACCCACTCCTCTTGGGGGCATTCTGACTATATACCGGTTTTACCTCAAAACCACCTCAAAACACATACTCAGGGGTTTTTGTTGGTCATGATTACGAATCCGACCTCCGTTTTTTTCATCCCCGTTTTCGATTTCCGGGGGGGCTAGGGTGACCCCCCGGGGCATTCTGACTATTACCAGTACCTCAAAACCAGTTTTAATCGTAGGTCCTGATTACGAATCCACCTCCGTTTTTCGATTTGACCCCCGGGGGGGGGCGCTAGGGGGGTGCACCCACCCCTATCGGGGCATTCTGACTATATACCGGTTTTACCTCAAAACACCTCAAAACACATACTCAGGGGTTTTCGTTGGTCATGATTAAATTTATCTCCATTTTTCGATTTGACCTTCAAAGGGGGACGCTAGGGGGGTGCAACTCCCCCCCCCCATTGGGGGGCTTTCTGACTATATACCAGTTTTACCTAAAACACGCACACACAACACCACTTTTACGTTTTTTATAATATTACTTAAAGTATTATTCTAATTTTTCCCAACACATTGTGCCTCTATTTTTTTGATTTGACCACCGACCGTTCCGTTTTTCGATTTGACTCCCCAGGGGGGCGCTACGGGGGTGCCAACTCTCCCCCCCTTGGGGGGAGGCAAATTTCCTGTACTTAACAAAATAAATTAGAATTATTTGACCGAAATTAAATACAAGTTTGGATAACTTCAAGAAAAAATCCTTTTTTAACAAAAAAAAACTATAAAAATATACAATAAAAAATTTTTTTAAAACAAATCACACACATAGCAAATTAAACGCTGTGTTTAGGCTTGAGCAATAATAAAAAAATGCACAAATGACCACCGATGTTTTATTTTACTAAACTCAATAAATAATTTATTTTAAAATTTAAAAAAGCGTGTTTTAAGCATTAAATTTATGATCATATTTCAGACCTGTGCACGGTCTGGAAATGGTAAATGCCGGGTCCGCTTTATTGGAGGATTTGCCAATTGTTTACCTTATTTTTATATTTTTTTTTTCGTCCCCCCCGTTTTCCCAATTGCCCGCCCCCTGCAAAAAAATTAATTTCAAAAAAAAAAAATTTTAGTTGTTTTTTACTAAATCATTAAATAAATATTATTAAAAAAATTATAAATGCCTGTGTAGTTGTTAGATTTTTTAAAACGTTTTTTTAAAAAAAAAAATTTAATTTCCATATTTTTTACTGTCCAGATAAATTTGCCCCCTCCTGTTTTAGGCCTCTTTTACTTATATTTTTTACTAATTTTTTTCTTTTTTTAACCTTTTTATATATATAACAAAATAAATTTTTTTGGAACCCCAAATGCTTAATTAATTTAGTTTTAAATGGTCACCCAAAAATCTTACGATTTAAAGGCACAACTTTTTTACCCCCCCTGGCTTTCTTATGGTGCAAAAAAAAAAAAAAAAAAAAAAAAAAAAAAAAAAAAAAAAAAATTTCTATATTTAACAACAAAACAAAATTAGTTATAATTTTATGATTTTTTTGTGTTTGTTATTTTTTTTCGATTTTAAATACCCAAGTCAGTTTTAAGATTATTTTATGATATAAGAATTTGAGACCTGTGCACCGCCCTCTGGGGTTTTATTGGGGGGGGGGAATTAAAATGGGGGAGCGTGCATGAGGGGAATAAAAGGAGGGGGGGTAAGCAGGGAAGAGAATAAAAAAAGAGAAAAAAAAAAAAGAGAAAAAAAAGGTTATAAGGTAAAAATAGGTTTAAAATGGCTTAAGAGTGCATTGAAGTAAGTAAGAACTGGAAAAATTTCGCGATGATGGCATTATAATAGGTAAAAAATTGCGCCATAATTTTTGAGTACTTTTTAATTTTTTTGCAGGGGGCGGGCAATAAAACGGGGGGATGGGGGGACGCAAATTCTCCAGTAAAGCGGACCCTGCATTTACCATTTCCAGACCGTGCACAGGTCTGAAATATGATCATAAATTTAATGCTTAAAACACGCTTTTTTAAATTTTAAAATAAATTAGTTATTGAGTTTAGTAAAATAAAATTAATTTTTTTGCAGGGGGCGGGCAATAAAACGGGGGGCCCGGGGGGAAAATCCTCCAATAAAGCGGACCCTGCATTTACCATTTCCAGACCGTGCACAGGTATGAAATATGATCATAAATTTAATGCTTAACACACGCTTTTTTTAAATTTTAAAATAAATAATTTATTGAGTTTCGTAAAATAAAACATCCATTTGTGTATTTTTTATTATTGCTCAAGCCTAAATACAGCGTTTAATTTGCTATGTGTGTAATTTGTTTTCAAAAAATTTTTTTATTGTATATTTTTATAAATAATTTTTTTTTGTTAAAAAAGGATTTTTGCTTGAAGTTATCCAAACTTGTATTTAATTTCGGTCAAATATTCTAATTTATTTTGTTAAGTACAGGAAATTTGCCTCCCCCCAAGGGGGGGAGAGTTGCACCCCCCTAGCGCCCCCCTGGGGAGTCAAATCAAAAAACGGAGGTCGGGGTCAAATAAAAAAAAACGAGGCCGGATTTGTAATCAGGACCTACGAAAACCCCCAAGTACGTGTTTTGAGGTAAAGACTGGTATATAGTCCAGAATGCCCCATGGGGGAGAGTTGCACCCCCCCCCTCCCAGCGTCCCCTTGGGAAGTCAAATCGAAAAACGGAGATCGGATTCGTAATCATGACCAACGAAAACCCTTGAGTATGTGTTTTGAGGTGGTTTTGAGGTAAAACTGGTATATAGTCAGAATGCCCCCCAGAGGAGTGGGTGCACCCCCCCCCCCCCCTAGCGCCCCCCCCCCCCCTGGGGTCAAATCGAAAAAACGGAGGTTGGATTGAATTAATCAGGACCAAAAACCCCGAGTACCGTTTTGAGGTGGTTTTGAGGTAAAACTGGTATATAGTCAGAATGCCCCCCAAGTTGGGGGTAACCCTTAGCACCCCCCACCCCCGCGCCCTCCCGGAAATTCGAATTAGTCAAATCGAAAAGCGGAGGTCAGATTCGTAGGACCTACGAAAACCCCTGAAAATTGTGTTTTGAGGTGGTTTTGAGGTAAAACCGGTATATAGTCAGAATGCCCCCAAGAGGAGTGGGTGCACACCCCCCTAGCGCCCCCCCCCGGGGGGTCAAATCGAAAAACGGAGATTGGATTCGTAATCAGGACCTACGAAAACCCCGAGTACTTATTTTGAGGTGGTTTTGAGGTAAAACTGGTATATAATCAGAATGCCCCCCAAGAAGGGGTTGCACCCCCCTAGCGCCCCCCCCGGGGGTCAAATCGAAAAACGGAGGTCGGATTCGTAATCAGGACCTACAAAATCCCATGAGTATGTGTTTTGAGGTGGTTTTGAAGTAAAATTGGTATATAGTCAGAATGCCCCTGGTGGAGGAGGGTTGCACCCCCCCTAGCGCCCCCCGGTGGGTCAAATCGAAAAACGGAGGTCGGATTCGTAATCAGGACCTACGAAAACCCCCGAGTACGTTTTGAACTGGTTTTGAGGTAAAACTGGTAAATAGTCAGAATGCCCCCCAATTGGGGGGGGGGTTGCACCCCCTAGCGCCCCCCGGGGGTCAAATCGAAAAACGGAGGTCGGATTCGTAATTAGGACCTACGAAAACCCCTGAGTATGTGTTTTGAGGTGGTTTTGAGGTAAAACTGGTATATAGTCAGAATGCCCCCCAAGGGGGAGGTTTCACCCCCCTAGCGCCCCTCCGGGTGGTTGAATCAAAAAACAGAGGTCGGATTCGTAATCAGGACCCCCGAAAACGTATTTTGGGGAAACTCGGCGAAAATTTTGCAACTGGATTGTTCTACCTTAAAAAGAATTAAGAATCTTAAGAAAAAAAGAAGAATTCTTAAAAAGAATCTTAAGAAAAAAAATCTTGAAAAGAATTTTAAAAATAAGATACATAGGAATACAAAAATATTAAAAAAAAATATTGTCAAAATGTTAAAGGAATTTTAAAAATATAAAAACATATTTTTAAAATTTCTTTATAAATAAACACGCTTAGTATTACAAATAACAAATAATAAGCACGCTTAGTATTACAAACAAAAAACAAAAACGGTCACAGCTAAAATAAATAAAATAGGATAAAATAAAATACGCGACGCCACCGGCGCTGTGGTAAATAAAGCGAAAAATACGAAAAAAATACGGGACCTACGCTGTTTCTGCTAGAACCTGTTTGTTACTTTGCGCACTCTCGGCTGCTTTATAGAAACCCCAGTGGGCTAAGGTCACTCAAATAAGCCAACCGGCTCCCACATTCCTTGGCTGGCTAGTTTCCCAATATATATGCGCGCATGCGCGCGGACTAAGGTCACTCAAATAAGCCAACTGGCTCGCGCATACTTTCGCTGGCTTGTTTCCGCAATCTGCTGGCTAATTAAGCTTCCGCGTGCGCGATTGGGGTATAAAAGAAACGGGGAGTGAGGCCGCTTATACAGGAAGTTTTAATTCAATCGCCCCTGGTCGGAAATCGCCCTCCGCGACGTCCCGTTTTTTTAACGTAAATAACCCATTTTTTATAATGAATTTCGAGGGTGGAAATTTCGCTCAAATTTTTCGCAGGGATAGGAGGAGTGCGAAAAGTTTTAACGTGAAGAAGAATTATGAGCGAAAAGTTATAAAAAATCCTTCTGAAAGAAAAAAATTAAAAATGCCAGCAGAGGACGGACAACAGGACGCCTCCCAACTTAAAAACGCATTGCGCAATTATAAGGTAGATTT
>JASAMX010026264.1:0-10356 GCA_030248175.1 Microlaimidae sp. YZB2_3
CAAACACGCTCCTCCATCTGTCCCATAAGTGTTTGAGAGGACGAGAGTCCTCCCCTAGAGCCAAGTTTTGGACCCCCCCTCCTAGAAAAAAAATCAGGGGCCCCCCCTCCCCCCAAAGCTCGAGAGCGGTCCGGCCTGACCCCCCCTAGTGAGGCTGACCCCCCTCCCCCCCTCCTCTCGACCAATTTGGAAGTAGATTTTTTTATTTACTGTCAAAAACACGGGTTTTTAGTTAAAAACAGTAATTAAATACACTTTTTAGGCCTAAAATAGGGCTGTTTTAATACATAAAATTCAATATTAGACCTAAAAACACTTAAATTATTGAGTTAAAAAATTTTGCTGAAAAATTGGACCCCCCTGCCCCTGAGCCCCCCCTAAATTTGAAATCTCGCACCCGGGGTCGACCCCCCTAAAAGCCAGGGGGTCCGGACCCCCCTGAACCCCCTAAAAATCTAGGCCTTTCACCCAGGGGTGGACCCCCCCCTAGCGGACCCAACCAAAAACACCTATGATCTGTCCCTTCTCAGCTATCCATTCCGACTGCTCCGCCTCAAGTTCACACACTTTGTTGCGAAGAACATCGATTTCTGCGGAATTAGATTGCGTTCGGGTTGGCATCATTCCTTTCCGAATGGGTATTTTAACGTAAGTGGGTAAAAACCGTAAGTAAGTATATTGGTTATATAAAAATATTTATGAAACTGCTTAAATGAGATAAAATTCCCATTTTTTTACAGTATTTTCCATTCCTTTTTTAACCTTTTGTTTGTAAGGTTGTAAACCGGGAATCGTTACCGCACATTCTTTGAAAAGCATTTTAGAATGTTTTTTTGTAATTTTCCAGGTAAAAGATGTATTTCAAAATTATTTATATTTGTAAAAATAGCAATTCATGAGTATGTAAGCGATTTTTTGGTATTCATATACACTGCTGTTCGATACTTTGTTCAAGCATTGAATGACATACGAATGAATAATACTACATCGTCTTCATATATTGGTATTGTATGTTTATTTCACTCTCACATAAGTGAGACTTCTCGAACATAGCTTCGCAACTTTTGAATCCCCTTAATTCTTGGGTTGAAAAACCGCACGAAAAAATACTAAATGTACTGTTTATCATGCTTAACATACAATCAGCTGCTAATATTGTTAACAAAAATTTAGCTCATTATTTAGAAAGCTCTACCTATTGGGTGTGCAAGACGACTACTCAAATTTTTTTTAAGATTTTTTAATGTTTTTTTTTTTGAATTATACAAAAATACATTATTATAACCGAAATATTATTAAATGAAAATTTAAAACGATCTTTCAGAATTAAATCCACTGTAACAAAATACATTAAAATTTATAAATAAAAAAATAAAGAAAAAAATATATGGGATATGTGTGAATCCAACCTACGTATGCAAAAAGGAGATTTTTCTTAAATTGTAAAAGCAAAGCTGTTATTTAAAAAATTACCATATATGAAAGATCCTTTTTTGACTGCTTTTAAATTATTTTAATTTAATTTGATGAACAAAGCCTTGATCGCCAAAAACTTAAATTTAAATAGTTTAATTTCCACCAGTAAATAGAAAAGCAACAGGACGGCCCCCTCCCATTTCAAAAAAGTTGCCCCCCCCGTTTTGGAATTGCCCCCCACCCAATAAAACCTCAGGGGGGGGGGGAAGCAGTGCACAGGTCTTGTGGATTGCACACGTGCATAATGAAAGACGTGATGTTTTTAAAGTTATAAAAGCAAAGTTCTTATTCAATAAATCACCCTGAAAGATCATAAAGTACTTTTTGACTGCTTTTTTATTATTATTTTTACTTAATTTGATGAAACAAAGCCTTGATCGCCAGAAATTTATAAATTTAAATAGTTTAATTTTGACCACAAAATAAAATGAATGAGAGCGTGACACAACGATCCTGCGACACAACAGTCCTACAACACGACAGTCTCCGGAATGAGAGGGGGTACAAAAAGATGGTCCCGAAAGAATGCGTGTGTAGTGCTACTGTTGCAACGTTGAGAAAAACAATATTTTTACAACATTAAAAAGCGTGTAAACCAATTAAAATAGACAAAATAAAATACAAAAAAGATTTTAAACATTTACCATCTTAAGTTAAAGATAATTTGGAATACAGTTTTAAGCATTTTTTTGTACTCTTTAAAATTGATTTTTCGTTTTGATTTAAAATTTTGAAATTAGTTTTATTCTCTTTAAATGAGTCAATTTTTTTTCCATTTAATAAACTTACTTTAATTATGTTTTAATGCAATAAAAAATTGCTAACATTCAACAGAATAAGTTGAAGTTATATGCCCTTAAAACTACAAATTTACTTATATTTTGTAAAATAATATAATTTTACTTACAATTAAAATGAATTTGTCGTTACTACGGTAAAATGAGCCACATGTATTTTAAAATCCACGTGATTGTGACTAATTCTGTAGTTATTAAGGTCCTGATTTAAACTTAAAATGAGTCTCAGTCACATATATTTTATACAATATGTGACTCATTTTGCCGTAGGAACGACGAATTAGTAATTTTGTTTGCATTATGTTTCAAAACGTTACTGGTACTATTATTAATGTGGATATTAATTTTAATTATACCGAACATCAATATATAAAAACTAGAAAGGAGAGGGCCCGTAGGGCCCTCGCCTTTCTAGTATACATAATTACCGCATTTTGAATTTATTTTAAATAAATTAATATAAAGATTTAAAGAAAATTTAGAAGCTACAAAATGCCAGATATTTCAAAGCATAGCGGAAAAGACACAAATTGTACCATTTAACATCCGACAGCTTGCTGGAACCTGCGACGATTATTCACCATCAATGAAGCCAAATGAAACTCTTAACAAAATTGAGAAAGAAACGACAGCAAAAAGTCTGAAATGCTGTGTTTGCGAGCAAGATATTATAGATGGGACAAAGTAAGTTAAGTTTGGTCAACTGAAGGTTTGTACACAAATGATGTGAACCAAACAAAATGAATAACTTACACTAATAAAATTTCTATATGCATTGAAAGCATTGTTAACAAAATATGTTAACCTGAAGTTTATTCATCATTTTCATTGATGTTTTAGGCGGGGACAGAGCACAGAGGGGTCCAACCCTCCCCTCTAAAACCAAAATTTCGAACCCCTCCTAAAAAAATTCGGGGAGGTCCCCAAAGCTTAAGAGCGGTCCAGCCTGACACCCCTTGCGATTGCGAGCCTGACCCCTCTCCCCCCTCCCGACCAATTTACAAGTATAAAGTTTTATTTACTGTCAAAACACGGTTTTTTAGTTAAAACAGTGTTTAAATACACTTTTTAAACCTAAATAGACTATTTTAGTATATAAAAGTCAATATTAGACCTAAAAACACTTAAATTATTAAATTAAAAATACTTTGTTAAAATCTTTAGTTGTTTCAATAAATCTTGAAGCTGATCAATATTTAGTATATATAACCAGCAAAGCATTGGTTGCATCTGCATCAAGATCTATGCATTTTGTAGAGAAAAACTATTAAAAGTGTATCTTATTAAAAGCTCATTAACAACCTTTCATAAATATGGATAAACAAGGGGGAGGGATACGCTAAAAACTGCAAAAATATCGCGATGATGGCGTCATTTTAGGTAAAAAAATGGCGCCATATTTTTTTGGGTGCTTTTTTCATTTTTAGTCGGGGGGGGACCCTCCAATAAAGCGGAGGCGGGGCATTTCCACACCGTGTACAGGCATAGATGAACAAGGGGGAGGTAGGGTGGGGGCCTCCCAGTAGAAAAAAATCCAGGCCCCCCTCCCCCCAAATTTTCGAATTTTTTACCCCTGCCTGACCCCCTCTGGATTTTGAAATCTGACCCACCCTCCCCTCTCGAGAAAGTTTAAAATACTTTTTTTATACTAAATTTTCTTCCAAAAACATGAATTTTTAACACAAATTCATGTTTTTCACCCTTTTTATACCTAAATATCGCTTTTTATTTAATAAAATGTGGTATTATCCTATAAAAAAACTATTATTAAACCTTTAATGGTTTAAAAGTATTTTGTTTTGGAAATTGGATCCACCCGACCCCCCTCTAGGTTTTAAAATCTTCCACCCCAGGTCGACCTTCCTAGAAAGCTAGAAGGTTCGACCCCCTAGGACCCCCCCTCCTAGATTTGGAAATGTCGTTTACCCGGGGTAAACACCCCCCCCCCCCCCACCCCCAGCTTTTTGACCATGTTCATCTTTGTGCACAGGTCTGTATTTATAATGATAAATTTTGAGTTTATGGTTACTTTGAAAAATGCTATTTTTAAAAACCAATAAAAAATACCAACCCTAGTTTCGTTGCGCTAGATAATAGGTCTGTATTTATAATGATAAATTTTGAGTTTATGGTGTACTTTGAAAAATGCTGATTTTTAAAAACCAATAAATAATGACAAACCGTAGTTTCGTTGCGCTAAGCACCCACAACTAAATTTTAAATAAAAGCAAGCTAAAATTTATCATGATAAAATTTTAGTTGCTGAGTTTTTTTTCTGAGTGTTTTCCTAACAGTAGGAAGTTTTTTATATTCTGTTCATCTAGAAGTAAGACTCCACTATAACATTCATTTTTTGTTTTTGGATGAACAAGTTGACCGAAAGTAAGGAGAGAATTAAATTATACAGATTCTTTACTTTCGTTTTCTTGCTGCTTAAGTACCTATTTACCGGAGTGTCGTGCATGATATTTGAAAATTTAGAAGAAGTTATTCATTCCTGAATAAATTTTACACCGGAAGAAAAAATTTAAAAAAATGTTATCCATAGGGCTTTAAAAAAAAGGTCTAGGGCGAAAGCCACTCAATGGGTTACAGAGGTCTCGTTAAAATAGCCTCTCATCACGGGGGTTCGCGAAGCGAAATTTACCCTCAGTTGGAAAAGTTGTTTTGCTTAAATATTTAAAGCACATTAGGAGATTAAATTTAAGAGCATAATCCTGTATTAGTTTTGTATTTCTTTAAGGGAACAAACCAGAAAAAGTTATATTTTTTTAACATTTTTGTTTTTAAAAATTGAAGTTTTTAATAATCTTAACGGTTTTTTGTTTGTTTATAATACTTATTATACTGCAGAGTAAAATTTTTTATAAATCAAACGGAGACCCGTACAAAATTTTTCTCTTTCGCATCTAAGAAAAATTAATCTCCTGATGCTGATTCGCTTTCTGGGTGAGGGTTTGATCTTAAAGATGAGAGTTCAAAGCCAATAGCAAAACGTTTTTAAACAATTTGTATCCTGTGTTCACCACCACGCACGTTTTTTTTCTAATACAACAGTAATTTAAAGAGCTTAAAATAAAAACACAAATGTTCATACCTTTGCATGGTCCGGAAATGCCCTCCTCAAAATATAAAAGGCTGTGTGTGTCCATAGGTGGGCAGCCTCCCGGATTTTGAGAGTATATCCGACCCCTGAAATTTAGGGGTATACCTCCAGACCTGTGCACGGTCTGGAAAGGCCCCCCCCCCCCCGGGATGGCCCGCGCCGCCTGTTATGACCATGGTGGAGGATGTGGGCCCCCTCCGTGTTCTTGCCCCCCCCCCCCCCCCCCCCCCCCCCCCCCCCCCCCCCCGCCAAAAAATGAAAAAAGTATTCCCTAAAATTATGACGCCATTTTGGTCAAAAAAAACGTTCCCGGGGGTTTATCCCCCCCCGCCTTTTTTCCAAAAAACACACCCGGGGGCCGCCCCCCGCCCAGGACCCCCCCACCCCGCGCGGCCCCCCCCCCCCCCCGGCGGGGTGAACTATGATGATGACGCCATCATCGCGAATTTTTTGCAGTTCTTTAGTTTATTTTAATGTATTTTAAGCCATTTTAGACCTGTTTTTACCTTATTTTCGCTTTTTTTGTCGCTTTTTTCCCGTTTCCCTTCTTTTTCTCTCTTTTTTATCCTTTTTTTTCTTTTTTCTCTCCGTGCTTGTCCCCCTGTTTTATTGCCCCCCCCCCGTTTTAAAAAAGTTGCCCCCCCATTTTGGAATTGCCCCCCCCCCCTTTAACCCCGGGGGGGCAGTGCACAGGTCTGTACCTCAAATACCCCCATTTTTAGCGTTTTTAATATTGGGACCCCACCCCCCAAATTTTAAGGGGGGTGGTGTCCAAGGTACCCCCAAGTGTTTTAAGCTATTTTAGACCTATTTTTACTTAAATTTCGCTTTTTTGTCTTTCTTTCTTTCTCGCTTCCATGCTTGCGCCCCGTTTTATTACCCCCATTTCAACAAAATTGTCCCCCATTCCGTGCCTCCCCATTTTGGAATTGCCCTCCTCCCAATAAAACCCCAGGGGGCAGTGCACATTTCTGAATGGTTTAACTTGTCATTTGTTTTTTATTTTGTTTCAATAAATATTTTAGAGAATCGCTCTTGGTTCATTTGGGTTTATTTCATTTTACTTCTTATCGACCGTACTCGTGCAACAATTGCGGCGTGCGATGCTCGCACGAAAAATTAATTACCCGATGCCAAAACCGCGCTGGCTCGTGTAGAGCCGGGTTGAACAAACAAGTAAGTGTGATGATGGTTTATCAGTAAAAATCTTTGCAGAGTATTGTTAAGCAAAATTACAAAAAAAATGATAAATTATTAAGCACCAGGTGACTGCGTCAGGTCCTTGGTTTTTGGTATCAAAGGAAGAATTACATCATTACTTAAATTTTCTTTTGGGAGTATGGGAGTTTGATCACCAACTTTTTTTAAAGGGGAAAATGTGAAAAACGCATTTTGACTATATTATACAGACCTGTGCACGGTCTGGAAATGCCCCCCAATTTTATTGGATGATTTGCCCTCCCCCCCCGCCCGAAAAAGAAAAAGTACCCAAAAATTATGGCGCCATTTATGACCTATTAGGACCCCATTATCGCGAAATTTTTGCAGCTTTTAGCCTATTTTAATGCATTTTAAGCAATTGTAGACCCATTTTTACCTTGATTTAGCTTCTTTTTTTGACTTTTTTACCCCTTTTTTCTTCTCTTTTTTTCTCTTTTTTTTTCTCTTTTTTTGCTTTCTTCCCTGCTTGCCCCTCCCGTTTTGTTACCCCCCGTTTCAATAAAATTGCCTCTCCCGTTTTAGAATTGCCCCCCCCCCCCCAATAAAACTCCGGGGGGCAGTGCTCAGGTCTGTATTATGCATTTTTTATTCTCAAGTGCAAATACCCATTATTGTTTTTTTTTTGTTTAAAAAATAAGTTACAAAAGCGCTAATTTTAGGTAAAAAATTACTGTGGGTCGTTTTACTGGCATGTGCATGTTTTTTGCTTTCGTTTATTCTTGTTTTAATTTTTTTTAACTTTCTGATTGTGCAGGTTGTCAGCTGTGACGGTTTTGAGCCTGACGTGGAAAAACTAATGGAAAAGCTTGTGTCGATAACCGAAATACAAAAAACACATAAATTTACCAACGGTTGCAATAATCAAGCAATGCATGCTAAGGGTCTATTAGGTATGTTTATAAACATAATAAATTTGTATAATATAGTTGATTGTTTTTTAGATAGTCATTCCAGTGCTTAATGTTTTCCTTAACAAAATCCTGCAATGATAATTAATAATTTACACTTTTATTAATAAAGTCCTTAATTTTACATGGCAAACAAAGGCGGTAAAGACGTGGGGTCAAGGAAAAAAGATGTTTAATTAAACCATACATGGGGTAATACGCACTTTCTGGGTATTGAATACATAATGATTTGCATGTAATTTTTTATCACTATAAAATTTATTAACAATACATCATCTACAAATATATGTATTTGGCTTACCAACAGTTGCCATGAATATTATGTATTGTAAGAGTCCCAACGGCTCTCTTAGTGCTACGGAGGTTAACGTTCTCGTCGTTTTCCCCGTAACACACGTAATGCAATTTTCGACATGGAATATATCTTCTCTACTTGTCATTCAAATTATAAATGGTATCTCTTCATTTAGAGGGTGTATATTACATGGAGGAAAAATGGTACAGCTTACGGGTGGACTAAGGAGGGGGTGCAAGGGAAAGTTGTGAGGGATTTTGTAACTACTGATGCAAAAGTAAGTGCACGGAATTGGATTGGTTTGACTTGACAAATAAAATTGGGGAAACAAACGATGAATCAAGGTGATCAGGACAATTACTCAGTCCATGCGCTCAAGACAGACAGAAAATTCAGAACAATTTCAGTAGTTACGAATTACAATAAGGATTTTATAACATGCCCTTTCCTAAATCCTTTAACAAGGTTGTCCTTAGTCATATCATGCTGCACTGGCCCATAGTAGTGAGTTCTAATATTGTTTAAGATGATATGAACAGCAATTCTTATTTTGTATGCGGAGATTGGGATTTCTTTACAAAGAAACAAACAAAACCATACATAAGTACCTCGAGCGGTTAACCTCCTTAAATCAACAAAAGGACTTTAACCACCTCGTCGAATTTTGTACCACATGGAATAGTGGAAGAAGAGGCGTTAGTCCTATTGTGGAAAACCAAGCAAAAATCCTTTTTAAAATTATTTCCAACCCGTTCCAAAAACTTTAGTTTTGAGGTTAGATAAAACCAAGCAAAAATCCTTTTTAAAATTATTTCCAACCCGTTCCAAAAACTTTAGTTTTGAGGTTACATAATGTGTTTTTAGCAATAAGAAGCTGAAAAATCTTTCCGCTATAATCCAAAACAATATAGCAATGCAGTTACATGGGCAAGTTGGTCCGGAGTGGGGGGCTAAACTAAACCCCAAATTAAAAGGAGGTTAAAATCCGGGAAACGCAAAATACCCATATCGTTTTTTTCTGGAGTGCATTTTACTCATATCCTTTTTCGATTTTGAAGGAAAAATAGGTAAAAAACGCTAATTTTAGGTCAAAAAGCCTTTTTTATTGCATTTTTGAGTTTTTTATTGCTTAAAACACCCATTCCATTTTGACCTCAAAACTTGAGTTTGGAGGCAGCAAGAAGTCATTTTAAAGACATTTTTTTTCTTCATTTTTCCAAAATTGGGGGGTTAACCTTTTCTCCCCCTCCACTTCTGACTGGGGGGGTTCACCCCCCAACCCCCCGTGCCCATGTATCCTCACTCCCCCTTTTCCCACCCCCTAAGATGAATTACAAAGTTTGTTTTTTTTTGGCAAATTTAACACATAAATGTGTGTAATAAATTTTCGTTTACGACTAACGAGGGATATTTTTGCAAAATCCATTTACAAGGTCCGCCGGCCTCCCATTTCAACCCGATACACTATAAGAAAAACATGGTAGTGTGATGATAAAAATTTTTTACGTGTTTTTAATACTGGGACTCCCCCACCCCCACAAAAAAGTTGGAAAAGGGAGACCGGGATATTTCAAAACTTAGAAGTATCCTTGTGTCTATTTTCGGGATTTTTTGAAGAGGGATATTATCATAGATGAACACAGTCAAAATGCCAGAGGGGGGGGGGTGTTTACCCCGGGTAAATGACATTTCAAAATCTAGGAGGGGGATCCTAGGGGGGTCGAACCCACCCTAGCTTTCTAGGGGGGTCGACCCAGGGTGGAAGATTTTGAAACCTAGAGGGGGGTCAGGTGGGGTCCAATTTCCGAAGCAAAATACTTTTAAACCATTAAAGGTTTAATAATAGTTTTTTATAAGATAATACTATTTTTTATTGAATAAAAA
The DNA here is from genome assembly GCA_030248175.1 of Microlaimidae sp. YZB2_3. Classification (NCBI taxonomy): domain Eukaryota; kingdom Metazoa; phylum Nematoda; class Chromadorea; order Desmodorida; family Microlaimidae; species Microlaimidae sp. YZB2_3. The sequence continues at coordinate 9,688 of JASAMX010026264.1, forward strand.
GCGATATTCAGCATTCAGGTATAAAAAGGGGGTAAAAACATGAATTTGTGTAAAAAATTCACGTTTTTTGAAGAAAATTTAGTATAAAAAAAGTACTTAAAATTTTCTCAAGAGGGGAGGGGGGGTTCAGATTTCAAAATCTAGAGGGGGGTCAGGGGTAAAAAATTCGAAAATTTTGGGGGAGGGTAGGTAGGGCCCCCCTGGATTTTTTTGCTAGGGGGGCCCCCAAAATTTCGAGGCTAGGGGGGAGGGTGGACCCCACCCTAATCCCCCTTGTTCATCTATGGTTTAAAAAAACGGACCGTTTGTTTTTAAAAAACGGTTCGTTTTTAAAACGAACATCTGAATTTTATTTTTTTTATTTTTAATGTAACGTACCAACCAGTTTGTAAAAAACGTAAGGTTTATTATAAATTATAAAAATTTGTATAGTACACAAAAATTATTGTTATATTTATGAGGAATATATACGTATATGAAGTTAGCTACTTAAAATTTGTGCGCGCACGAATTTTGGGCCTGTATATTTTCAGTCGCGCGCACGAAAAAAAAAACGATTTTTATGCCTATTGTACATTAAGTAGATAGGGGGGGGCGGAACAGCTGTTAGGGGGAGGGTCAAAAATGGTCAGGGGTCGGCCTGGACCGGGATTTTAGGGGGAGGGAGGG
>JASAMX010026268.1:0-45694 GCA_030248175.1 Microlaimidae sp. YZB2_3
TTATTCGGTTTTGAGACAGGAAACTACCTGGACCGGAAGGAAGAGTTAGAAAATTGCTTCGGGCGTCAGTGCCTTCAATTTGGCTATATTTTTATTTTTATTTTATTTTATTATAGTTTAATAATTTCGGATTTAATTATAGTTAGCATATAGCAACGAGCACCTCCTATACAGTTTACCGTAGCTATAATTCCGGGCCTGTTACAAACAAACAAACAAACAAACTCGGGGTTTGAATTTTGGGTACCGGTTTTTTTTTTGCCTCCAAAAACTGCTCATTTCTCGCCTTCAGTTGGTCGTCACAGTTAAAGAAATGTTATTAATTAATTTTTTGAGCAAAAAAATTAAACCTTCCTTCACTGAATAAATTTATGTTTTAAATAGTGGATCAGTTTAAATCTAAATATAACATCAGATTTCACAATTTCAAATTTCACAAAAATGAATAATTTCGGACCAAGGGAAATTTATTGTCAAACATGAAAGTTTCCGTGTGTAGGTTAATCAAACCATAAGTATTATTTTTAAACTCTTTGGGCATATCTTAAGTACCAAGTAGCGTTATGTTTAGCCATATGCAGAATGATACATTTTCCAAACCACTGTACCTGTTTTTTGTTTGGAGAGTCGTTAAAATAAGATCCTTCGTAGGGGTTCTACTTCTACTTTCCGGATAAATTTTGGCATTTTGGGACGTGTACCTCTGTAAAATAATATAATATATAAATCAATAATTATTTCGTTTAAAGATTTCAGTTTGCTAATCAATTTTTTAATACTCAATTTCAATACATCAAAAAACGCGAATAATTAAATACTTATTCCTAAAAATTCTTATTTGGTATGGATTAATAAAAAGCGAGTTGGTGTGGGTTTTGTTTTAAAGATTTGATTGAATAGACCTATCTATAATGGAGGGGCTAATATTATTTAAATAAAAAACTGGGTACGGGTTGACTAACTCCTTTTTCCAAAGACAGACGGAGTATTACACAGGTTGAGTTTTGAGCAAACATAAGAATTGGTTTACTTTAATAATGCATGATTATTTATAAAATTTTCATGTTTTTATTTTTACGAATTTATTAGAAATTTTATTAGAATTAGTACTGTATCCTTTGGCAATCAAGGGGGACTGAGGTCTCAGTTACAAGACCTTTCAATGTAGGTTGATTTGATCATACGCCTTTTCGGATTAACGTCTTTTGACTTGGCGATATAATTTTTACACGGCTATAATTTATTTTTAATAATTTTTCATACACCGGTAATAAGGGCTTTTTTTAGCGCTGCTTTACACCGCCAATTTTTTTTTCAGAATTTTATAAAAACACCAAAATTCATTTCATTCACGGAAAAAGAAAAAAACGATTAAACCCAATCTGCAAATTAAATAAAAAATATTTTTAAATGATTTCTTGATCTTTCTATCTTTATTTTAAAGTCTTTACGCATTATTAGGAGTATTTTTTTATTTATAAAATTGTTACAGTTGTTAAACTATCATCCAAAAACAAAAAAAACTGAAAAAACATAAAACTTTTACACACGACAACAATTATTATATCATCGTTGGCAAACTGGTTTTCGTTCGTCCTAAAAATTTTTGCAAATATATCGAAAACAAATTTAGCGAAACGAATTCCGGAAAAAAAATAAAAATTGTACGATGTCAACTGTCACATTCCGAGATGCGGCTTCCGTGCCTGCTTTCTCAAATTCAACTACTTTTTCCTTGATGTTTCCGGTAGTTTCTGGGCTAGCACTTCCTTTAAATTCTAAAAATAAACTCTTTCATATCCCGATAAATAAGTGAGGGTGACAGAAGTTCGTCGTCTGCGGACCCGGGTCTGTTAAAAGTTATAGAAAATAATAAAAATAGGTTAGATCTTGCCCTATTGCTGTATCGGTCTGATAGCTGAGTTACTGTAGCGCGATGAGATAAGATACCGACCTCGCGTACCCTGCTTTATGCAAAATAAAAAAGTAAAAAACAAAAGTAAGTTTCATCATACCCCCCCCTTATACCAAATCTTAAATATTAATGCTTTTCAAACAACGATTTATTTACTTCCCCCCCTCGAATCAATAAAATTTGAATTGCAGTATAATAATTCGTCAACATTTAATTGACTTTAGTTTAAATGACCTTTTGATAAAAAAAACATTTGACCGATTCAGACTTATTAGGAACTATTTTTTTTAGGCCTATTTTGCCTTAACTTCTAACGGAACGAAAAGCGAAAAACCTTAGATTCAAGCTAAAATTTATTTTGTATTATCTTAGTCCGAATGTTTATTCGCCTAAATTACTTTCTTTAACCAAAGAATGTAAAATATGATTTGTCGAAATAAAAAAAAACACGTAGTCTCTAAATAGAAAAATTACTTGTAACTGACAACATATTATTTCTCGAGGCTTAAAAATCTCCGTAGGAAAAAAGGGTTAACATTTCGTGTGAATTCAGTGATTATACGCCACTATTTATAAAAGCAAAAGAAGAAAAAAAAAAAAAGTTTTATTTTATCAACAAGAGTACATTTTTTTCGAGGATACCGTTATTACGTTCTGTTGCGTGTTATTTTTATGATTTTCCTTTTTGTCGTACAACATTAATTAGCATTCTACCCGTTATCGCGCTGGAAAACTCATAATAAATATTTTTCTATAAATAATTATTACTGTTGAACCAGTGCTGGAATTTGAATATATGAAATGAGTGGTAAAGACTAAAAAAAAGTACAAAAATTTATTGAACTTGTATATAAAAGCTTGATGAAAAATAAATATCAATGTCAGCAATCTGTGGGTTTTATCTGCCGGTGCAATTCCGGGCAAAATGGGGGGACAATATTTCTAAAAATGGGTAGGCTTTGGGTACGTTTTTGAGGACAAGGAGGCAAGAATAAAAGGCAAACAGAAAAAAAAAGGAAAAAAGAAAAAAGGACAAAAAGCGAAATGTTTAAAAATTTAAAAATAGGTCTAAATTTTGGTGCAAAAATGGCATTGAAATACGCTTGAAAAGTTAGGTCGAAACTCCCCATAAGTTTTGGTATTTTTTCTTTTGGGCGGAGGGACAAAATATCTCCAAAATTAAATTGTAGTTTGAAGTACCTTTAAACTTAAGTTCATCACCCTTGTAATAATAGCTTTTTATATTGTTTTATCTGATTTTATGTTAAATTTACTAAAGAAAAACAATTTGTTTCCAAACTTTTTTAATGATAAAATATTTTAATATTCAGAAAATATTGGCAAAATAGTTGGCCCTAAATATACATTTTGTATTGAAAAAAATAAATGTTTTTGAAGCAATGTGATTTCAGACTTACGGATACTTTACGATAAAAAATACTGAAGAAAATAAATCACAAAACTTAATTTTAAAATAAAACAAGCGCAGTTTCTAAAGTAAGCTTCTTGTTTTATTTTAAAATTTAAGATTTTTATGATTTGTATTTTCTTCAGATATTTTTATCGTAGACTGCTCCAAGATTCATTGTTAAAATTAGGTGCTTTAGAAACATTTATTTTATTCAATACAAAATGTATCTTAGGGCCAAGTTTGTTTGCCAATATTTTTCTGAATATTAAAATATTTTATCATTAAAAAGTTTGGAAACAAATTGTTTTCTTTTTAAGTAAATTTAACATAAAAATGCGGATAAAACAATATAAAAAGCTATTACAAGATTAAATAAACTTAAGTTTAAAGGTTCCTGCTTCAAAGCTACAAAACATAATTTTGGAGAGTGCTCTCCCCCCGTTTTTGTTGCCCTCCCCCGCCCAAAAATAAAAAAAGTACCCAAAACTTATGGGACCATTTTCGACCTAACTTTTTGCAGTTTTGAGCCTATTTCAATGCATTTCAGCCGTTTTAGACCTATTTTTACTTAAACATTTCGCTTTTTGTCCTTTTTTTTCTTTTTTCCTTTTTTTTCTGTTTTTGTTCCTTTCTTCCCTGCTTGTCCTCCACATTTTTTTACCCCCACCCCTTCCATTTCAAAAATTGTCCCCCCCGTTTTGGAATTGCCGCCCCAATAAAACCCACAGATCTGACATTGACAATTATTTATTTCATCACTTATATACAAGTTCAATAAATTTTTGTACTTTTAGTCTTTACCAGTCATTGCATCCTGTGCAAAATACAGCACTGAATCAACAGTAAGTAATTATTATAAAAAATATATGAGGTTTCGCGTAATAAGCGGGTAATCTAATTAATGTTGTACGAGACAAGGACATAAAAATAACACCAACAAACGTAATACGAATAAAGTATACTCGAAAATGTCCTCTGTTAATAAATAAAACTTTTCTCTTGCTTTTAATGTGGCGTCCTGTTTAGAACTGAAATACTTATTTTCACTGAATTCACACGAAATGTTAACCCTTTTCCTACCCGGTTTTTTAACCAAGAAATAATATGTTGTCGTTCCCAGTAATTTTTCTATCTAAAAAGGCTTTCGGTAATGTTTTATTCGACAAATCATATACATTCTGGTAAAAACAAATTCGGTCAATTAAACATTCGGACTAATTGATCAGAAATAAATTTAGCTTGAATCTAAGGTTTCGCTTTGGTTTCAGAAGTTCAGCGAAATAGGCCTAAAGTTCAATAAGTCTGAATATCAAATCGGTCGAATGTTTTTTATCAAAAGGTCATTTGAACTAAAGTCAATTAAATGTTGACGAATTATTATACTGGTCAAATTACATGGTACGAACCCAATAAAAACCAGATAGGTATTTAAAAACATTAATATTGATTATTTCTACAACCACATTGTGATGAAACTATTTGTTTTTTACTTTTTATTTTGCATAAAGCAGGGTACGCGAGGTCGGTATTGTTCTCTAATTGCGCTACATAACTGCACTATCAAACGATACACAATCAGAGTATAACATTTTATCTATTTCTATAACTTTAACTCACAACCGTCAGTGTGAAAGACGACGAACTTCTGTCACCTCACTTATTTATCAGGATATGAAAAGTTTATTTTAGAATTTAAAGGAAGTGCTAGCCCAGAAAATACCGGAACATCAGAAAAAAGTAGTTGAATTTAGAAAACAGCACGGAAGCACCGTCATTCAGAATGTGACAGTTGACATGGTACAATTTTTATTTTCGGAATTCGTTTCGCTAAATTTGTTTACGATATATTTGCAAATATTTAAGACAAACGAAAACATGACTCCAACGATGATCAATAATTGTTGTCGTGTGTAAAAGTTTTATGTTTTTTCAGTTTTTTTTGTTTTGTTGGATGATAGTGTAACAACTGTAACAATTTATAAATAAAAATACTCCTTAAGATAGACCTAAAAACTTAAAATAAAGATAGAAAGATCAAGAAATCATTTAAAAATATTTTTTATTAATTTGCAATTGGGGTTAATCGTTTTTTTCTTTTTTTCCGTAATGGATGAATTTGGTGTGTTTATAAAATTCTGAAAAAAAAAAAATTGGCGGGTATCACAGCACTACCCGCCCCTTATCCATGTATGAATATAAAAATAAATTATAGCCGTGTAAAAATTATATCGCCAGTGCAAAATCCTTTAATCCGTTTAGGTGTATGGTGGAATGCGTACATTGAAAGGTCTTGTAACTGAAACCTCAGTCCTTGATCCCGAGGAAGGAATTAGATTTAGGTAAGGTACTAATTCTAATAATAAAATTTCTAATAAATTCGTAAAAAATAAAAACATGAAAATTTTATATAAATAATCATGCATTATTATTAAATTAAACCAATTCTATGTTTTTTGCTTGGACTCGACCTATCTAATCTCCGTCTGTCTTTGGAGAAGGAGTTAGTGAAAAACCCGTACCCCAGTTTTTTATTTAAATAATATTAGCCCCTTTAATTCCATTATAGATAGGTCTGGTACGATAAATCTTAAAACAAAACCCACACCAACTCGCTTTTTTATTAATCCATACCAAATAAGAATTTTTAGGATAGTATTTAATTATTCGCGTTTTTTAATGTATTAAAAATAAGTATTAAAAAATTGATTAGCAAACTGAATCTTTAAACAAAATAATTATTGATTTATATATTATATTATTTTTTTCTTACAGAGGGTACAGCATCCCCGAGTGCCAGAAATTACTGCCGAAAGCCCCTGGTGGAACAGAACCCCTTCCCGAAGGGATCTTTTGGCTCCTTTGCACTGGGGATATCCCGAACGAAAAACAGGTAGTAAATAGTTTGGAAATATTATCATTCTGATATGGCTAAACAGTAACGCTACTTGGTACTTAATACTTGTGCCCAAAGAGTTTAAAAATAATACTTATGGTTTGATTTGACCTACACACGGAAACTTTCATGTTTGACAATAAAGTTCCTTGGTCCAAAATTATTCATTTTGTGAAATTTGAAATTGTGAAATCTAATGTTATATTTTAAATTTAATAAACTGATCCACTATTTTAAAACATGAATTTATTCATGAAGGAAGGTTAATTTTTTTGTCAAAAAATTAATTAATAACATTTCTTTAAGGCTTTTGTGACGACCAATAACTGAAGGCGAGATAAGAGACAGGTTTTTGGAGGCAAAAAAAAAAAACCCGTACCGAGATTCAAACCCGAGTTTGTTTGTTTGTTTGTTTGTTTCTATAGGCACCCAGTTATCGACTTTATAGCTACGGATTAACTGTCTGTAAAAGAAAATACTGGTTGCTATATGCTAACTATTATTAAATGCGAAATTAAATTAAATGCGAAATTATTAAACTATAATAAATAAAATAAAATAAAAATATAGCAGGACCCACCAGTATCACCAATACAGCTGAAGGCACTGACGCCCGAAGCGATTTTCTAACTCTTACTTCAGTCTCAGTAAGAGTCACTTCCTGTATGCTCAAAACCGGATATCTCAAAGTCATAATAGTATGATAACCTCAGAGTGATAAACAGACAATGAAGAAATTACCATGTTTTAGATTCTGTCGATGGACTGTAGGAACGTAATGATTTTTTGCCACTGAGTTGATGAGGAGTAGAGAAGTTCTTGGGTATGCAATTTTTGTTTTGTTTGTGGAGAAAACATATTTAGTTGGTTTAGTAGAAGTATAATATCCCAAAAGCAGAGATAGCCACATAAGAAAGAAAAAAAACATAGCATATACATGTGTACCCACAATAACATGGCAAGCAAAAACCACAAAGCACATACATACATATACACAGGCACACTGCATACCCACATGCATGCATGTATGGACGCGCATCACACCACACATGGTGCACGCACACACACGCATGCACACGTGCGCGCACACACACACATACACACACAAACACACCGCGTATAAACGCAACTAATGGGGTATGAGTTTACTTGGGTTGGGGTTACAAATATACCTATACATATTCTGCCCACTTGATTCTGGATGAAACCGAACAGTGTTTACCGTCTTCATTAGAATTTACAGTCTTTTTTGAATTCTTTGGAATTCTTCTTACTGGTTTTTGGCCCATCACCAATCTGCTAAAAAGAACAAGAACAAGAGAGAGAACACAAAGATAAAACATAAGAAACAATAGCAAACCCAGTTAAAGCAAAACAAACTAAGCAATGTGCAGGTTAAATGGGAAAACAAAAGCAATACACCGCAACATATTTTAAGCATTATGTCAAAATTAGGAGTAAGCTTTATGATTTTGACATATACTGTTTAAGTTTAAACTTGAGTAGAATATTTTATAATAGGTAGTACTGCTGCTGGGACAGAAACAGGATACCAGAAAGTATTGGTATGGCAAGCTTATATCACGCCAGTGCTAAAATAGTAGAATAATTTAGCGTAAGCAGTCGCGACAGGATACCAGAAAGCAGATAGGGTTCGGAAATGGTGCAGGTGCTGTAAACTTCCTTTGCCACATTGCTAAAATAGAATATAGCAAAGTAGTTGTATTATTTAGGAAAGCAAGAATGTGTAAAGATGGGCAAGCACTAAAAGACACCTACCACACCTACTACACCTACTACACCGACCGACCTAAGCAACCTAAGCAAAACCTCAAAATCAAACAAAACATTAAATTTAGCTTGAGTTTAAGGTTTTGCTTAGGTTGCTTAGGGAACTTTTTAGTAACAAGAGGACTTTCACCCCTCGGTTGGTCGGTCGGTGTAGTAGGTGTAGTAGGTGTGGTAGGTGTCTTTTAGTGCTTGCCTAAAGATGTTCTATATTCCACTAAAGATTCGCTATTAAGGAATGTATTGAGATTTTATCCTTAATGAAGAAGTTGTTCTGGGTCGATGCATGTTTGTAGGTATACCTTAGACAAAGATGATGGGGCACATTCATTTCTGTGGGTAGTTTGAGTCTTATTTATCATTTTTATTGATTCTAATTTTCCTTTGGGTTCTTGCGGGCAATTTTCCTTGAAGTTGAGAGGTGGTGTACTGTATCAGCATAATTCCCCAATAATGTTTTAATATTTTCTGATGAGTCTTTCTCCAAATTGGCATTGTGAATTATGTTCATCTAAAATTTTCCATTTTAATTCAAGGTGTTTCTGGAGTTTATTCTCGAGTTCAGAGAAATTTCTTGAGTTTTCTGAGTGTTTGAAGATTATATCATAGACCATGTTCATATTCTTTGTTCAGGTAATAAATTCATTTTGACCATTGAGCACTCTGATGATCGCATTCCACTGATGATTATTGGTCCAGATTTTGGCATACAGGAAGTAACTCTATGTTGAGATCGGTCCATGAAGCAGGAGTTAGCCCATACCGTGCTTGGCTTTGGAGTCGGTGTACCCCAGAAACTACCGACACTGGGGGGACAGGACCCAGGGCGGGAACCTCATCCATTCTCGAGACATGAATGCCATCTTTATTGCCATATGGGCGCAGCAGTATGTTGACAGTGTCATCATACTGTCGGCCTATGCCTTTAAAGATGGGATGGTATGGAATTAGGGTCCCAAACCCGGGTCTTCTTTTCTTGATTTCCAGGCCTTTTGTTCTGGGTCCAGCGCGCTACCACTGCACCATATGGACTGGTTTTTGATTTACGTTATGGCGTCTTTTATACTCGCCAGTAGTTGTAAGTCATCACTTCAGGAAGGAACATTCCACAACCCACCTTTCCACCACAACAAAAACAACAACAACCCAAGAAGAACCTGCTATCAGCAAGGTTCTTAAACAACCATCTTGGGTTGAAACCTTTCACTTTAGCACCCCGCAGGCAAGCTTTTTCCACAGGTGTGGTACTGGAGGTACCACTTGTGATGACCCATAAGTGGAGGCGAGATAACATGATATTTTTGGAGACAGAGAAAAAATACCTGTACTGGGATGGGATTCAAACTCGGGTCTCCTTTCAATTCCAGGCCTGTTGTTTTCAGTCTTGTGCGCTACCACTGTACCATATGAGCTGGTTTTATATTTACTTTACGGCGTCTCTTATACTCCTACGTAACCAGTTTTTGTGAGTCATCATTTCAAGAAGGGACTTTCCACATTACACTTTCTGTACTTATATGATAACTGTACAATTTGATTTTGGTGGAATTTATTAGAAAAAATTTTTAAATTAATATCAAAATTTTAAACAAAACGACGAGTTTACACACAACATTAATACTTTCACATGAAAAATTACATCCAAATTTTCAGTTGTTTTTTTTTATTTGACATTCATAGGACGTCAGCCTTTGGTTTTCCTGAGTCACTTGCATAGATAAACACGGTCAAAAAGCTGGGGGGGGGGGGTGTTTACCCCGGGTAAATGACATTTAAAAATCTAGGAGGGGGTCCTAGAGGAGTTGAACCCTCCTTAGCTTTCTAGGGGGAGGGGGTCGACCAGGGGTGGAAGATTGTGAAACCTAGAGGGGTGGTCAGGTGGGGTCCATCTTCAGAAGCAAAATACTTTTAAATTATTCAAGGTTTAATAATAGTTTTTTTTATAAGATAATACTACATTTTATTGAATAAAGGGCGATATTCAGGTATAAAAAGGGTTTAAAAACATGAATTTTTTTTAAAAATCCACGTTTTTGGAAGAAAATTTAGTATAAAAAAAGTACCTAAAATTTTATCAAGAGGGGAGGGGGGTCAAATTTTAAAATCTAGAGGAGGGTCAGGGGTAAAAAATTTGAAATTTGGGGGAAGGGCGCCCCTGGATTTTTTTCTAAGGGGAAGCCTCCAAAATTTCAAGGCTAGGGTGTGGTGGACCCCACCCTACCCCCTACCCTTGTTCATCTATGGTCACTTGCAAGGTTAAACATTAATGGATTCAATATTCTTCAAGTACACACCATTAGATTTCAATAACAAACAGATATTATTATCCTAAGTTTAGCTGGATTTTAAGATAAGAATATTCATACACGAGCATGGACCGGCAAGCTAGGGGGTGGCTATCATGGATAAATGGCCTTTTGAAAGGTAAAAGGAGGTCCGTACCCCCCTCTAGCTTTTTAGGGGGGTCAACCGGGGATAGAAGAGTTTGAAATCCAGAGGGGGGTCCGGTTTCAAAACAAAGTCACATTAAATCATATATTTAAGTTCTTTAGCACTAATATAGTATTTTATATACTAAAATAGGCTATTTATGTATAAAAAGCGTACAAAAGTATTGTTTTTTACTAAAAAAACCGTGTTTGTGACAGTAAATTTTGACCTAAATTCATACCCAGAATTTGGTTCGTAAGGGGGGGGGGAGAGGAGGGGGTCGATTTAGAATTCCAAAGAGGGTAGGGTGTCAAAATTTTTGGGGGAGGGGGCCCCTTGGATTTTTTTTTTGGGGGGGGGGGGGCTCCGAATTTTTGAGCTAGAGGAGGGGTGGATCGTGGACCCCACCCTACCCCCCCCTCGCTAATGTATGATAATATTCCTAGGTTTCTTTTTTCTTAGGTAAACTGTAAAGGTTTACAGTCGATTGTTGGGGTTATTCACAAGTTTTGGTTTGACAACAAATTTGGGGTTTTAATTTAATGATAATTAATATTGTGTTTTTGAAAGTACATTGCAAATTCCTATTGTAGACGAGCGCGCTGAGCCGTGAGTGGGCGGGGCGTGCGGACCTTCCGGATCACGTGGTCGGTATGCTGGACAACTTCCCCGCCCATCTCCACCCGATGTCCCAATTCGTGGCCGCGATCGCCGCCCTGAACACGGAGAGCAAATTCGTCCAAGCATACAACAGCGGAGTTGCCAAAACAACATACTGGGAGGTGAGCTTTTATAACTAAACCTTATCAATTCTCTTAAGAATAGACAATGGGTGGGCAACCATTCCAGAATTTTGGGGATATCTCTCATGAAACCTATTTTTATCGTTTTCAGCTCAGGAAAATCAACAATGTGTTTCGATGGGTGGTAATTCAAAACCCTTTAAATTTTTATTATTTTTAGTGTAAAATCTTATTTGGGCTTTAAAGGCTGTGAAAGTTTTTGGGGACAAATACCGATAATTATTTGTTAAAATTCCATAATTGCGAAATTTAATAAACGGAAATTGCCACACAACCTGACCTGAATTTTGCATGAAATTTTACTTTATTCGGCACTCACCAATCACCATGTTTCCCTTTAATAACTTTTAAGCTTTATCAAATTTTGGAAGATCTGACAATGGCTCCTTCATCCGGCTGGTACACTAAATAAATATTAAAATAATTCAAAATAAACTTAATTTAAATTGAAATAGTAGTAAAATAGTTCTATTCACACTCTTTTGCTGTCTTGGTTTTAGTACGCCTACGAAGACAGTCTGAACTTGCTGGCCAAGTTGCCGACAATCGCCGCCATGATCTACCGTAACCTCTATCGAGACGGGACCAGCGTGGGAACTATTGACCCCGACAAGGACTGGTCTGCCAATTTCACACGCATGCTTGGATACGATCAGCGGGAGTTTACAGAACTCATGCGGTTTTACTTGGTCATTCACGCGTAAGTTTGATACATTTTCTGCTTTTATGTTTGATTGGTTTGCCTGCTTTCCGGTAACTTTTTGCTTACCGGCAACTGTTTTCTGTTTGGACGTAACGACATCCTGTCTTAAATAATTTTTTTCAACTGAAAGATGTTTATAACATTTAGGCTTGAAATATGCATGCAAAAATTCCAAAAGGTGATAAAGTTTCAAAAATTAGAATTTTTCGGTGAAGCAGAATTTTGAGGGCCCATTTTCAAACACCAAAAGCTTAGATCGAATAAAATATAAAAAAACACCTCATTTAAAACTTAGGTCAGCTAAAATGTAAAATACACTAAGCATTGAATACAAACTTCTTGTTTTTTTATAAAACTATTGACTTTGATTTATAAAATTTTTTGCTGCGAAGAGTAATCAATTGGAAGGTGTTTAAGAGAACTTTAACAAATAGTTAAAGAAAAATGCAGTTAGCTGTTTGGGAGTGTTTATCGATTGACTTCTTCTACTAAAGAAAAAAATACTAAGATGCTGACTTGCTGTCTATTTTCAGTGTTACGACAATATAAATCGATCGTGGAATAATAAAAATTATCACGCAGGAATGTGACTTTTTATTAATTTTTACTAAACCGCCCCACTGTTAATCCTATAAGTTGCAGTTAATTTTTTGCGATGTTGCTAAAACCCAAGAAAAATATTCCTGACAAAAACCAAAAAATTTTAACAAACTTATTCCATTTAATAAAAGAATTCCTCTAAAAAAAATGATTTTCTGGATGCTGAAATACTAGACTTTTTTTAATGGCCTTGTTTCCAAAAAATTCTGGCAACCTAAAACTGGTTGCCCCAGGTTTCACCCCACAAAACCCCTTGAGGGATTTCCTACAGCACATCCCTATTAGTTATTTAAAAATCATCTACCCCTAGCGGACCTTAGGTGGACAGCCTTTCTCTCAAAAATACCCTATTTGAGCGGTATTAGTACTGAGTGGGATCCCACGTTTTAAGGGAAGATACAAATACAACCCCCTCCTCTCTCGCCAACTCCACCAAACACACTTAATAATCTAGTACGTCTGACCAGAACCAGATTTTCTAGTTGTCCTGTGTTTTTTTTAAAGTTTTTTTTAAAACTTTTGGTTTAATTAGTAACTGATGTGTATAGAGACCATCAAGGCGGTAATGTCAGCGCTCATGCCTGCCATCTGGTGGCTAGTGCCCTGTCAGACCCCTACCTGTCCTTCGCAGCAGGGATGACTGGACTTGCGGGACCACTCCACGGATTGGCCAATCAGGTACATTCCTTTCTTTCTTTGGCAAATCAAGTACATTTTTTATATAATTATAATTTCAAATTTTTTCTGTCTTTCATCGCCATGCAACAATACAATAATTTCAGGTACCTTTTTATTGGGTCCTCAACGGACTAGGCAATTAGGAGCGTTACTTTCTTTCTTTAATCAATATTTTTATTTTTATTGGTCCCTCCACTAACGGTTAAAATAGCCGTGTTTGTGTTGTATTCGTTTAATACCTCCCATATTTCAACCATAAAGTTTCATCTTTTACTAGGGTAGTGCATTTAATTTTGGCACTTTTTCCAATTGGGCATTTTTGATTTTGGACTATATCTTTAGTAATCCTGGACGGAATACGACGTTTGATAGCTCAAATGAGAGCTAATTTTATGTAGATGACTGTCGTGAGCTTTTAATTTGTTATGTTATGATATTTTCATGTGAAATTGTGTGATTTACAAAAAAATAAAATTGTTACTCGTTTTTAGAACATGGGCATTTCATGATTACGCAATAAATTGGTTTAAAAATAAAATTGTCCTGGTAAAATTTAGTCTATTTTCCGAATTTTCAGTCCCCGTGATTCTACGTTGCGTCTGTGGTGAGCAATCGTTATAAAATAAAATAGTGTAATTTTGGCACACATATTGCTGTAGATAATAACGGGTTGAATTAAGTGGTCGGGTGTTAAATTGTAGTTGTAAATAGTTAAAAGACAACCTTAAATTGTGTAGAGGTCATAGCACTGCAGTTACACTTGATTAAAGGAGTCCTTTTAAAAAGTGCCAAAATTAAATGCACTTTTTTCCCAAATTTTGCTCATTTTGATACCATTTGGCATTTTAGCTGTAATTTTTTGCCAGTTACACGTTGAACAACAGGTAGAGGCTTAAATTAAAGAAAACTGTCTGGGGCCTGTTTCATAAAATACTGGTCTTCGTAAATTACAAGTCTATCAATAACTTTTTTTATTCTGAACCATTTGCGTTGAAATTTGAAATGAAAAAAGATTATATGCCATGTGCAAACTATTTAAAATTTCATGTATGTAGCTGTTGTGTGTTTAAAGTTATTCCAGTTTTAAACTTTGGCCACTTGTAATTTTTCACAAGTTCTCAAAAGAAAAATTTACCCTACTCCAAGTAGGGTAAAATTTACTTTACGATTTCACTTGATTTTTTTACAAGTTTGTAAAAAAACTTGAATACAAGTGAAAATACAAGTGAAAAATACAAGTAAAAAATACAAGTAAAAATACCATTGTAAATTTGAATTATTTTTTTTGTTGGTTTGTGGAGGTATATTAAAAAATCTATATATAAAAAAATATAAAAAATCTATATAAAAATTAAATATATTATTATTTATATTACTAATATTAAATTATATATTAAAAAATCTATATAAAAAACACATATAAAAACATATTTTTATTTGTTTAAAAATTTACAAGTCAGTAATTTTAAAAACTTGTATTTTTCTCCATTTTACAAACTTGTAAAATTTACCAGTATTTTATGAAACAGGCCCTTGAAGATAATGATAGGCTTTTAAATTTTTGAAAATGATGATTTCTTTGCTGAGAAACAATTGATTGTTTGTAAAGTGCCAAAACTAAATGCATACATTTAATTTTGGCAATTTTCCATTTTTTAAAAACTGATTTAATTAAGTAAAAAAACAACTTTTGTATCAGTGAAACTTTTATGGCGCAACGCAGTATCGTAAAAGCTTTAAAATGAGCTATTAAACATGAAAATCGGGCCATACAGTGAAAAGTTACATTGGAAAAACAAAAAAGTGCCAAAATTAAATACACTACCCTACCTTGTTCTCATATTTTAGAGAACTACTTATTTATGTGATTTAATACTTTTCATATTTAAACCATAAAGTTTTATTTTGTATGTACTACCTTGCTCTCATATTTTGGATAACCACTCACTTATGTGTATTGAAGTTTAATATTAAAAAAGCTCTGCATTATTGTAGTTGACTGAAATATTTAGGAAGTGCTTGTGTTTCTTAACAAGATTGTAAAAGAACTGGGACTCAAAGCGGACGAACAAAAAATAAAGGACTGGATCTGGAATCACTTACAAGGCAAAGGACAGGTACATTTTTATTTTTTGCTTTGAATACTCAAGGCCATAGGTGGGCATGGGAGGGGTTGGAGGGTATACCCCCCCAAAAAAAAAAATTTGGATTATAGCCGACACCCCCCCTAAAATTTGGTTGTACCCCAGACACCCCTCCTAAAATTTGGGAGGTCCCAGTACTAAAAACGCTAAAAATGGGGTATTTGAGGTATATCCCAAAAAAACTTTTTGGGACCCCCCCAAATTTTGGAGGTCGGGTATACCCCTCCCCCAAAAAAATCTGGGAGGCTGCCCACCTATGCTCAAGCCTACACTTGGTTGAGAAACCAACTCCCCACTGGTTACTATAAATAAAATTGTCTCTCACTCCGACATGTTTTATGCCACTAATTTTTGGGAACTCAAAAATTAGTGGCAAAACAAAAAAGAAATTAACCAGACATGCTTTTTATGTAAAAAAAAAGCAAAAATAGGCTAATAGCTGATGAGATAACCTAAAATTAGGCCCTAAATTATTTGGTATTTTTTAGTCTTCTAGTTTTTGCATAAGGGGTAAGGCGGAAGCAAGAATGCTTGGACCATTGAGTATTTTAGTCTGATTAACCCTTTTAACTGACAGTAATGAAAGGGAAGAGGGGATATGGATTATAAGATTATAAAGAATATATATAGTACTGGTAATGTTGAAAATCTATATATACATACATCATAATAGTAAGAATTTAAAAATAGCAATGAAGTTAATATATAAGCCTTATATATGATAATGAGTTGAAATATTATATTTGGATTTGTAAACACCCAAATACCATATATATATATATATTTAAAATATGTTTATACATTTTATGTTTAGTTTATTATAGTGTATTAATGGAAATATATTTAAGTGGCTATACAGTATATATGCACATGCTACATGCATATGTATAAAACTATCAAAATTACTTGTTTTTATATTAGAGCGAATCCCCGCATATATAAATTTATACATTGTTTGTGTTACAGTTTATATGTATTATTTATTTTAGATTATGTGGATACTGAAAGGTGTTTACGTATGTATTGGGATTTTATAAAAAATATAGCATAGACAGTAATAAACATAAAAAATTTTTAGTGTTTTTTTTAAAATTATGTAAAATAATAAGATGAAATGGAAACTGTAAATAAGGAAGTAAAAACTTATGTAGTATGATAGTATTAGTTGGGCATTTAAAATGAATAAATGATAGTGAAAAAAAAATTTAATTAGAATAGTGAAAAATATAAAGAGAATTTATATATAATGTAATTTTATGTGAGAAATTGAATTGCGTAATGTTTATATATTGTTGTGATTATGTTTTATTATTATTTTATGTTTTTATGATTTTATGTTTTATTATATTTATTATTATTATTAAGACATTTTAATTGATTTTTTTGCAATATAGAAAATTTTTCCTAGTTGAATGCAACCAGATAGCAGGTTACTACTTTATCTTTTAAGTCACTGCTGTGAAAGAAAAATGATTAATAAAGAGAGTTCTGAGGAGTTATATCAGTTGGTCAATGATCAATAAATCATTTAATTAAGGTTTTTTCTTGTCAGTTAAATTAATAAGCCTAAGAATTAATGATTTATTTGAATTTCTTCTCTGTTTAATGAATAAGTCAAAAAAATTGTTAAATCAATCCTATAAATCTAATAATTGCTAAATCAATAAGTGATTTCGAATTGGGCCCTGCTCTAATTTCTCAAATATAAATTCAAATCAGCTCAACAAAAAACTACTAAAAAGGGCTAACATGACAACCATTCTTCCATACTAAAACCACGTTTGTTTGTAATACAAACATTAAATCAATAAACCAATGAAGGGGCTTACACACTAATAAATCAAAAAATTAAGGGGGTTCCGGGCTGATTACTAATTGTTGTTAACTAATAAATTAGGGGCTTACACATTAAAAACTCAATATTATTAAGGTGGTTCCTGGCTACGGACACCCGTATCTGCGGATAACTGACCCGCGCTACACGTTACAGCGGGAGTTCGCTCTCAAGCACCTACCTGACGATCCCATGTTTAAACTGGTCACCCATCTGTACAACGTCGTACCTGACATCCTACTCAAACAAGGCAAGGCCAAGAGTCCCTGGCCCAACGTGGACGCCCACAGTGGAGTGCTCCTTCACGTAATCGATTTTTTTTGTTTGCTTGTTTTTTAGGTGACTTTTTCGTTTTCAGGCTTTAAACTGATTAAAATGTGTTTTAATTTTTTTGAGAATAAATGTGATTATTTTTTTTTCTAAATTTGCTAAAAAGAACTTTGGGAAAATTTGGATTGCTGTGACACGTTGTAGGCGTCACAGCCTTAAGGTTTTAAATTTTTGTTAAAAACGTGTCCAAAATTTTTGAGTTTGCTCGTTTTTAATTTATTAACCAGCTGTTTTAATTTTTATAAAAGGGTTAAAATTCAACATATTACATATTTTTATCTGAATCACTTGCAATATAAAATGAACAATTTTGGTATTGAAAATGTAGTTTTTTTCTGAATTACACTTGTAGGTAAATCAAAAGTGTTGTAGCAGTGAAAGTAATTTGTGTGAGTTATTTTTTGTGCTAATTTTATTATTTGTTTTAAATATAAAAAAGAATTAACAAGTCACACGCAAGATCTTCCTTCACCTATCAGCGATTGTTGTTATGTTGGGTGATCAAAATAAGTAGGCAGTTGTGTGTAAGGGTTCATAAATCTCCTCTCTATAAAAGGTGGCAATTCCCCACCCTAAAAATATTTTCCATTTTTAGTGTAAAAAATTTTTTGAAGGGGGTTGTACTCTTCAGATTCAAAAAATCTTGCCTGATCCTTTATGGTAAAAAAGTTCCACCAGTCTGGGTTTTAAAATTGACACAATTGTTATAATTATTGTTTATTATTGTTTATTATTCAATTATTATACTTTTTATTTTATTTGTATTTTTGCATTCAAAAATTTGCAGCACTATGGTATGAAGGAGATGAACTACTACACGGTATTGTTTGGCGTGAGTCGAGCCCTGGGATGCCTCTCTCAACTGATATGGGACCGAGCTCTGGGGCTGCCGCTGGAGAACCCCAAGTCCCACAGCACCGAAGAACTCAAAGCGCTGGCAGAAAAAGCGGCCGGTGCGAGAGCGGCCTAAACTCAACCGTTTACATGTTAGCAACACTGTGCACATTTTCATCATCGTAACCCCTCTGATTTAAATCGGGTTGTCTTCAGTGATTGTATTATATAGTTTTAATAATAGAAAGAGTTTATAGTTTCAATCATTTCAAAAGATGGCAATCAGTTTTCATTGTGTTGTAGTCATGTTTAGTTTCTGCTGTAAAAATAAAAAGTAGCAACGCCCAAAAACCTAAAAAAATTTTAACCAGAAACTTTTACAGTTAACATAAATTCTTCCTCAATACAGCATAACAATATTTTTTGTTATTTTTAATTTATTTTCAAAAAAGGTTAGACATTTTATTCATAAAATTCTTTTTCAGTGGTTTGTATTAATGTAGCTGCAGGGTAGCCATTTTTCTTAAAGATTTCTTTTGATCTGACAATTTCTAAATGAACTTCGTTCATGCTGCTGCAAATATTAAACGCGCGAAAAATAAGAGTTGAAAATAATACGGTCTTAAAACAGGATGGTAGAAAACTGTCATAATTTAAGTATATGCCTGAAAATGTTTATTTGCGAAAAACAGAAGTGGTAAATTTTTCTTCCGATTTTTTAACCTGCACATCTAAAAAAGGAAATGTAGAATCTTTTTCACTTTCAGCCATGAATTGAATGGACGAATGATGAGTGTTCATATATTCTTTGAATAAAAAAAAGGGGATCAGGGTGGCGAAAAAGTAAGAAAATATCGTCCACATAGCGGCAGTAGAAAAGTGGTTTAAATTCATCAGGGCAATTTTTAATCCACGATTTTTCATTTAAAACTAAAAAAGCATTTGCGAGAAGAGGTCCTAGAGGAGAGCCCATGGCGACACCATCAGTTTGATGAAAATACTTCGTCGGATGATGAATGTTTGAAACAATCAAAACGTCACGTTTTAATGTACCTACTCAATAAAAGTTTTATCGATTGTCTTTTTATTCATTATAAGATGTCGTTTTCTGGTATCTCAAAGTTTACATGCAGTGATTAACCGTCGATACGGCCGGACTGTTTTGCGTGATTTACGACGACTAGAACGTTTAGAATTTAAGTTACAAAATACCAAACGGGACCTAGAATTTCTTAAAAATTGCCGCGATGAATTGGTTATACCTAATTTTTTGCAGTTTAAACTGGCGAACAAACAATTACAGCAATCTTCTGCTTACTTTAAGCCTACCCAAAAACGATTTTTATATCAAGAAATTTGTTTAAAATCTCAATTTATAACAGATCTGAATCTTCAATTTACAAGTTGCTGAATGATTTATTTTCACGACTCTCATTTTTTGATTACACACACGCTGTCAATTTAACTTCAAAGCTTAACAACAAAAAGATTCTTCATCACCAAGAAATTCAACAATGTAAACTTTTTTGTCTGATTGCTTCACGCAAAAATCGTGAGAACAATCCAGAAAATGTTATTTTCAACTTTTCGTTGCGCGCATTAAGTTCAGCTGAAAAATCTTTATTGGTAAAAGCTCTACAGTATGCCATTCCTCCTTCACGTCTTAATTATGCAGACTACTGTCTTCCGTTTGAAATATCTTATCGATCAATTAGGCGTTTTATTCCTATTGGTTTAAATCAAGAATCCATAAAAACCCATCTTAAAGATATTGCATTATCAACGTTTCACAATTACAATAACCGGCCCGTATCTGTAAATTTAACTAAAAGCAAACACCAAGCCCTTTTAAGTTTAAAAAAATTACAATAGCATAACTATTAGCAAGGCAGATAAAGGAAACGCTATAGTTATTTTGGACAAAATCGCTTATATTGAGAAAATGAATAATATTTTACAAGATGAGTCAAAGTTTAAAAGACTCTTTTTAAAAGAAAAAAGTGACTACAACATGATTTTAAAGCAGGAACAAGCTATTAAAAAAGACCTTAAATCTTTGCTTGATAAAAAAGTAATTTCTGAAAGTCAATTTAAAGAACTTTGCCCAACAGGATCTAGCCCCAGACTCCTTTATGGTTTACCGAAAGCGCACAAAACTGAATGTCCCTTTCATCCCATTGTTTCTGCGATAAACACAACTGCATATAAGCTCCAAAAATTTTTAGTATCCATTTTACACTGATCAGCATGGGAGAATTTTCAGTTAAAGACTCCTTTTCTTTTGCAAAAGAAATTTCGTCCATGGATTCTGAAAATACTTATATGGGCAGTCTGGACGTTCAATCTTTGTTCACAAACGTTCCATTGGATGAAACAATCACTCTTATAACAAATTATGTATTTTCTTCAAAAAATGAACACAGAAGGTATTTCAAAAGATGAGTGTTATTTTCGCTGCTTAGTCTGGCTACAAAAAATATGGTCTTTTTGTTTAACAACTCATATTTTCATCAAACTGATGGTGTCGCCATGGGCTCTCCTCTAGGACCTCTTCTCGCAAATGCTTTTTTAGTTTTAAATGAAAAATCGTGGATTGAAAATTGCCCTGACGAATTCAAACCACTTTTCTACCGCCGTTATGTGGACGATATTTTCTTACTTTTTCACCACCCTGATCACCTTTTTTTTATTCAAAGAATATATGAACACTCATCATTTGTCGATTCAATTCACGGCTAAAAGTGAAAAAGATTGTACATTTCCTTTTTTAGATGTGCATGTTAAAAAATCGGAAGGAAAATTTACCACTTCCGTTTTTTGCAAACAAACATTTTCAGGCATATACTTAAATTATGACAGTTTTCTACCATCCTGTTTTAAGACCGCATTATTTTCAACTCTTTTTTTTGCGCGTCTAATATTTGCAGCAGCATGAACGAAGTTCATTTAGAAATTGTCAGATTAAAAGAAATCTTTAAGAAAAATCGCTACCCAAATTCAGGTTTAGACGCGTCTATAAAAAACTTTTTTAACAAAATGTTTGTTTTTTAAAAGTTGAAAAGTTTTAAAAGTTGAAAAGCCAATAGTTGTACCATTTTGTCCTGTAGTTTTAAGTTTACCGTTTTTGGGCGTTTTATCACTTCAGACTCATAACAAAATTAAGAATGTGCTTAGGTCATTACCTCAGGTTAACTGTAGAATTATATTTAGCTCTTCTAAGCGTATTGGACAGTCGTTTCATTTAAAGGATAAGATTCCAAGGCGTTTGGTCTCTGGTGTGGTTTACTCATTCAAGTATGGTATCTGCAACGATACCGATTACATTGGCAAATCAATTTGCCACCTGCATATCAGAGTGTCCAAACATCTCGGAGTCAGCCCTTTAACCGGAAGACCAACCGCACACAAAGAATCAGCTATTCTAGATCATATTTTAAGTTGTGGCTATGGTGCTAATATAGGTGATTTTAAGATTTTGTGTAGAGCTAATAATGATTTTCATTTGCTTATTAAGGAGTCTTCTCATAAATCAAGCTAGGCCGGTCCTCAACAAAAACATTTCTTCTTTGCCCCTCTGTTTGTTTTAACACTTTCTGGCCTGTCTAAAATTATTTTTTGTGTTTGTTTTAACAAAATTCTTTTTGTGGTTCCTTTTGTATTTTAAAATGTTTTTGTTTGGTTGTTTTTTACTTAGCATTTCCCCAAGTTTTAACGCCTGTTTTTTATTTTACTTTTTTGTTTTCCACCTTTTGTGTTCTTTTTACCTTTGGCTACTCGTCTTATTATCCCTTAATCCCATTTGTTCATGTCAGCTCTCTTTCTGTTGTGTGTTTTAAGTTTTTATAGAAAGTTCGTGTTTTTAGTGTAATGAACTCAATTTTCTTTTTATCAAGTTTTTTGTGGTTTGTTCTATACTTTCTAATCATGTATTTTATTGTGTATTTTATCAAAATTTTTATTTCTAAAAATTTTCTAAAATTTGTATTATCTGTTTTAATATTTACATTTTCTATTCAAATCATTAAAATTTTTTAAATCTCTTTTTTATCAAAAACTATTTCTAATTGCTATTTTAAAATTTTTTTGCTATTTTAAATTGCTATTTTAACTATTTTAAATTTCTATTTGCTTTAGTTGTCTACTTCGTCTGATGATGATTGTTTGAAACAATCAAAACGTCACATTTTAATGTACTCAATAAAAGTTTTATTGACTGTCTTTTTATTCATTATAAGTTAAAAATTATATTTTTATATTGCCTAAAGTCTGAAGAATCCAAAAATATTTAAAAAATTAAAAAATTCTTTGGTCACATGGACCACCAAAAACATGGACAACAATTTATTATTTGGCTTTAAAAGCTAATTTAAGCTTATTTTTGCTGATATTAGTTATCCTAAGCTTAAACAAAACCAAAAAATCAAGCTAAGTTGTATTTTGACATATTTTTATTTGATCATTATGTTTTTAACAAATTTTCATTTTTTCAAAATTGAAATTTAGCCCATTTTTAACTGGTTGTCATACAAAAATGGTAGGCACTAGAAATTATTTTGAAGTATATTCAGAGCCACCAAGACTTTCGGCAATCTGAAAAAAATAGTGGTATTAGTGCAGTTTAACACCTCCACTGAGACAAGGAAAATCTTGCATTCACATATATGTATTTATTTATGGTAGATACGGATATGACTATACCAGTTGGCGCTTATTAGCTGTTTTCCAGATATTAAAGAGAGATTTTTGTTTTTATAAGGTCGCAAAGCAGGGTTTTTTCATCTCAGGCAAAAGTGGTGATGGTTTTTTTTAAATATTTGAAAGCACAACGTTAAATAAAAATTTATCATGAAAAAATTAAATGAAAATTTATCATGAAAACATTCTGCTTGATAAATGAAAATTTATCATGAAAAAATTTTGCTTGATTTTTAGGTTTTGCTTAGGCTCAAGTTTTGCTGTTTAAGCTTAGGTTAAGGTTTTGTTTAGGTTTTGGCTTTTGTTTAGGCTTAGATTTTGCTTAGGCTCAGTCTTAGTGAATGTTGTGGAGGTGTTATACTGCACTTTTACCAATATAGTTTAAGATAAGATAAGATAGATAAGATTTTTATTTCTAGTAAATACATGCATAATTAATTTAGGTTAAATGGCAACCCAGTTGGGTTACACTAAACAGAAAAAAAGTTTAAAAAACACACACATAAAGATATTACAAGTACCAATAACTAATACATTATAAATATCAAAAAAAAAACAGAAGTGCTGGCTAACTAGAAAAGTATGACTAAAGGCTTTAACTATAAAGCTCTTACTTAGTCATTATTAGGTTTATTAATCTTTATTTTGTAAAGATTTTTTTAAATTATGTAAAGATTTGGCGCCAACTTGACTCTGATTTAGGGAATTCCATTTATTTGGTACTCTGTTAAAAAAGCTATATTTTCTGCAGTTGACTCTGGAATGTTCAACTTTAATTTTTTTTTAATGTTCTCTAGTGCAATTTGTGTGAAGCGTAAATTACTTGCTGGCTTTTAAACTGACATGGTTGTTTAGAATTTTATATTTTTCAATCATATCAAATTTTTTTTGCGTTTTTCCAACATTATAAGATTTAATATACTTAGTCTGTTTTCATAATCCAGACCTGTGCAAGCCGCCTCCCTGGTAATTTATTGGGGGGGGCACGGCTAAAACGGGGGGCATGGGGCGGCAATTTTTTTGAAACGGGGGGCAATTTTTTTGAAGGGGGGGCAATAAAACGAAGGGCAAGCAGGGGGGAAAGAAAAAAAAAGAAAAAAAGAGGAAAAAAGAGAAAAAAAGAAGGGAAAAGGGGAAAAAGGGACAAAAAAAGCGAAAATAAGGTAAAAATAGGTCTAAAATGGCTTAAAATGCATTGAAATAAGCTAAAAACTGCAAAAAATTCGCGATGATGGCGTCATCATAGGTTAAAAATGACGTCATAATTTTAGGGTACTTTTTCATTTTTTTTTGGGGGGGGGGCAATAAAACGGGGAGAGGCAAATCCTCCAATAAAACGGGGGGGGCATTTCCAGACCGTGCACAGGTCTGATAATCTGTGTCTTTCATATTGCATTTTTTAAAAACACGCTTTGTAAAAGATCGTTGAACTTTTTCTGAAATATATATATATATCTTTTTTCATGTATGGATTCCATACTGCACTTGCAAATCTATTGTAGGGCGTACAAAACTTTTGTAAGCAGTAAGATAATTTTTTATTGAATGAGATTTAAAACATCTACAAATTAGCTTTAAAATTTTCATTAAACAAATCTAAATTAATTTCACAACATATTACAGCATGATCTGAGTTACCGAAATTTGCCAAAAGTTGGACTTTATGAAAAATTTCTGGGTCATTAGTTAAAACCAAGTCCAAGAAATTTTCACCTCAAGATGGCTCAAGAACAATTTCTGATAGACCTAGGGTAGTGCATTTAATTTCGGCACTTTTCCCAATTGGGCATTTTTGATTTTGGACTACATCTTTGGTAATCCTGGACGGAATACGACGTTTGATAGCTCAAATGTGAGCTAATTATATGTAGATGACTGTCGTGAGCTTTTTATTTGTTATGTTATGATATTTTCATGTGAAATTGTGTGATATATAATTTTAAAAAAATGTTACTCGTTTTTAGAACATGGGCATTTCATGATTATGCAATAAATTGGTTTAAAAATTAAACTGTCCCAGTAAAATTTAGTCTATTTTCCAAATTTTAAGTCCCCGTGGTTCTATGTTACGTCTGTGGTGAGCAATCATTATAAAATAAAATAGTGTAATTTCGGCACACTATTGCTGTAGGTAAAAATGGGTTGAATTTAGTGGTTGGGTGGTAAATTGTAGTTTTAAATAGTTAAAAAACAACGTTGAAATGTGTAGGAGTCATAGCACTGCGCTTAAACTTGATTAAGGGGGTCTTTTTAAAAAGTGCCGAAATTAAATGCACTTTTTTCCCCGATTTTCCTCATTTTAATATCATTTAGCATTTTAGCTGTAACTTTTTTCCAGTTCCACGTTGAACAACAAGTAAAAGCTTAAATTAAAGAAAACTGTCTGGAGATAATGATAGGTTTTTAAATTTTTGAAAATGATGATTTTATGACTGAGAAACAATCGATTGTTTGTAAAGTTCGGAAATTAAATGCATACATTTAATTTCGGCAATTTTCCATTTTTTAAAAACTGATTTAATTAAGTAAAAAAACAACTTTTGTACAGTGAATTTTTTATGACGCAACGCAGTATCTTAAAAGCTTTAAAGTGAGCTAATCAAACATAAAAATCAGGGCATACAGTGAAAAGTTACATTGGAAAAACAAAAAAGTGCCGAAATTAAATGCACTACCTTAATTCTAAACATTTTGTGTAATATTTAGTCTCATTTTGCCAATTGGGTACAGGTACTAAACGTGTTCCAAAAATCGATTAGCGATTTTCACGTTACAAATACTAAATAAAACATGTTTATAGGTCAATTTTAACCTGAGGATCTCGTTTTTAAACTTTAATAAATGATTGAAACACGATTTTTGATAATATAGGGTAAAATATAGGCAAAAAATGATAATATTTTGGGTACACAATTTTTACTGTTAAGAAAAAATTTTAATTAACCGCTAAATTAAAATAAAAACTTTGTTTTAACATTGCTAGAAGCCGGAGAATCTAAAAATTTACAAAAAAACTATAAATTTGATAGTCACTTGGACCACCAAAAATATGAACAACAAATTTGTATTTGTTTAAAAAGCTAATTTAAGCTTATTTTTAATCAGATTTATTTTTTCTGAGCCTAAGCAAAGCCTAAAAATCAAGGTAATTTGTATTATCAGGCATTTTTATTAAATTATCCTATTTTTTAAATCTTAATTTTTTTCATGACTGAATTTTGATACATTTTTAAGCGGTTTGCACCAAAATGGTGAAGACCAGAAAAAAAGTAAAAAACATTTTTAGAGCCACCAGACTCTCGGCAATCTAACAAACATTCATTCATATTGGTTAAAGCACTATTAAAAAATTTTTCTTAAATGCATAAAATGTACCTTGAAAAAAAGGTCATTTTTTGGCTATAAAACACCATTTATTTTCTTAAAGGGTAGTTTAATCACATTTAAATGCCCAAAAATAAGATCGCAAAGTCAGAATTGACCTAGAAACATGTTTTTTATTTATGTTTGTTAGGTGGAATTCTCAAACTGATTTTTGGTACACGTTTAGTACTTGTACCTGCAAATTGCTTAGTATGGTTTCACTATTCCAACGGATTCCTGGTAAATTTAGATCACCTATAAGGATTGATGCATGTGTATGATTTGTTACATAGAATTTAATAAAATCTAGGAAAAGTAAATCTTCTTCCTTCTTAACATTTGGGGGTCTGTAAACATTAATTAAACGGATTTTTTTTACTTAAAATAATAAGATCTGTTGCTACCACTTCTAAATTATGATATTTCTCATGAATTAATAAATTGTTGTATTTCATTTCCTTTTAATAATTAGAATTAATACACCACCCCCTCTTCTGTTAAGTTATTTAAAAGCTAAATTAAATAAAAAATTTTCTTTTCAGCAATAATTGTACATACCAAAAATAGCCAATTTTTGGGCTTAAATAGGTTCATAACTTTTTACAAAAAACATTATTCATAAACTTAACCTCAAAACAGGTCTACGAGTCCGATTTGGGGTATAAAAGTAATTTATATGCGTATTTTAGTTTTTTAGTCAATAGCGCAACCTTAGCCTGACAAAACAGTGATCGAACTTCTTTAATCCAGACTTCAGCAATGAAACTTACTAGATTAAAGCACCAGGATTTCGATTTATCGTCAAAGATATATGGATATTGTCCACTTCTTCTCTAAAAATGAGGTTTTAAGCTACTGCAATGATGTGATGGAGTATTTGGGAATTGACTACAAAGTTTATGAATGGCGGCGTTTCATGGATGGGTCGAAGACCAGGTTGAAAGCTGTGTTGCTTTACAACAAAAAATGCTCAACCATCCATCCCTGTTGGTTATGCTGTGCAGATGAAAGAGACATATGACAATATGGAACGTCTTTTGGGAAATATACATATCACCACTACAACTGGACCATTTGTGCTGATTTAAAAATGATTGCCATACTGTTAGGCATACAAACCGGATATACCAAGTATTGCTGCTTTTTGTGTGAATGGGACAGCAGAGCAAGGCAACTGCATTTCAAGGAAAAAATTTGATCAAAAGTAAGAGTGTTCAGCGACAAAGCTCTGGTAGAGCGTTCTGACATCCTTCTTCCTCCATTACACATCAAGTTAGACTGATGAACAATTTTGTGAAAGCTTTAAACGAAGAATTGCCTGCGTTTCATTCAATACCTGAAAAGTCAGTTCCCTAATCGCAGGCAAGCAAAAGTAAAAAAAGGCTTCTTCATTGGGCAGCAAATAGGAAA
Organism: Microlaimidae sp. YZB2_3; assembly: GCA_030248175.1. Lineage (NCBI taxonomy): Eukaryota > Metazoa > Nematoda > Chromadorea > Desmodorida > Microlaimidae > Microlaimidae sp. YZB2_3. The sequence goes on from JASAMX010026268.1 coordinate 27,832, forward strand.
AATGTTGGGCGATCAACACTTTGAGGATTTGCTAAGTCCTGAGGAACTTTAAGCTTGGCAGGCATTTAAATGTGTCGTTTCTCGGTTTTTGGGCAACAAAAAAGCTGAGAACTACGCTGACTTGGTTGAAAAGATGCTGACCGCTGGTTTTTTTTTCGCCAACGCCTTGGCGCCAGCTGGCGCCTAGCCTCCAAATTTTAGGCGCCAGCCCAGAAATCTAGGCGCCAATAACATTATTTTTTTTCTATTTTCACAAAAAGGCCACGTATTATTAGTTTTTTTCATTATATACATATTTTTAGATGACTTTTGTAGTCAAACGTTTTGTGTTGTATAGTAGTACAATTAATTTTAAAAAACGACTCATTTTTCCCATCTCAGTACTCAACTTGAAATGCGTAAAATTTTGTTCAAGAATTATATAATTTAACAAGAAAACATAAAGACTAGTGATGTTCCTACCCTCCCACATCATGCTCCGAAGCCCTGGCCACTTATAGCGGAGGAAGCTTTGGATTTCCTTCCCTAAAATATTTGATTCCAAGCTTATTTAAGCTTAAATGTTTTAATTATTTTATTTGCAGTTTTACAGTTTTTTTAATTGCCTTCAATAAGTTTTGAAGAATTTTAGTTTACAAAAATTTTTTTACTTAACAATCTCTAGCATAGCTTTTTTTATTATTCACACAATTAGTACAACCATAGGTGGGCCGTGAATTGCTCATGGACGTGGATAATGGATTGCTCAAAACATCAATTTGTGTATTTTTAGTATTATTGCTTAAGCCTAAACCAGAGTTTAATTTGCTATGTATGTGATTTTTCTTAAAAAAAACTTTATTTTTGCATATTTTTATAAATTTTTTTGCTCGAAGTTATTTGAGCTTGTATTTAATTTCGGTCAAATATTGTAAATTATTTTGTTACGTACAGAAACTTTGCCTAAAAAAAGTATCGCGTTTTGTTTATTCATTTTTTACGCGCAATCGATTAAAAAATCCTTGTGTTCTTAGCTTTCAAAAAATCTAGTTTTAAACACATCAAAATATAGGATTAAATTATTGAAAATCTGAAAAATTGTCCTTCTCCTTGTAATAATGGTGCACATAAAAAAATTTGAAATTTATTTTAACGATTTTTAAAGAATTTCCCCCTTTAATAATTGGTGAACAGAATAAAAAAACTGAAATTTATTTGAACAGTTTTTAAGGAATTCCCCCTGTCTTAATAATGTTGCACAGAATAAAAAAAATCGAAAATTATTTGAACGATATTTGATGAATCTCCCCCTGGCTTAATAATGTTGTACATAAAAAAATCGAAAATTATTTGAACGATATTTGATGAATTTCCCCCTGGCTTAATAATGTTGTACATAAAAAAAATCGAAACTTATTTTTTGAACGATTTTTTAAAGATTTTCCCTCTCTTAATAATGGTGCACAGAAAAAAATAGAAATTTATTTGAACGATTCTTAAAAAGTTTTTCCCTCTTAATAATGAAATTTACTTGAACGATTTTTAAAGAATTTACCCCTCTTAATAATGGTGCACAGAATAAAAAAAATCGAAAATTATTTGAACGATATTTGATGAATCTCCCCCTGGCTTAATAATGTTGTACATAAAAAAATCGAAAATTATTTGAACAATATTTGACGAATCTCTCCCTGGCTTAATAATGTTGTACATAAAAAACCACTCCACAAAAAAACAACTCCCCTATCCACACCCCAAAAATAATCTTTATGTTTTATTGTTAAATTATATAATTATTGAAAAAATTTTACCTTTCAAGTTTTTGGTTAATGGGGAAAATGAGTCGTTTTTTAAAATTAATTGTACTACTATTACAACACAAAACGTTTGACTACAAAAGTCATCTAAAAATATGTATATAATGAAAAAAACTAATAATACGTGGCCTTTTTTCAAAATAAAAAAAAATAATGTTATTGGCGCCTAGATTTTGGGCTGGCGCCTAAAATTTGGAGGCTAGGCGCCAGCTGGCGCCAAGGCGTTGGCGAAAAAAAAACCAGCGGTCAGCATCTTTTAAACCAAGTCAGCATAGTTCTCAGCTTTTTTGTTGCCGAAAAACCAGAAACGACACATTTAAATGCCTGCCAAGCTTAAAGTTCCTCAGGACTTAGCAAATCCTCAAAGTGTTGATCGCCCAACATTTTTACTATTTGCTGCCCAATGAAGAAGCCTTGTTTTTCTTTTGCTTGCGTGCGATTAGGGAACTGACTTTTCAGGTATTGAATGAAACGCAGGCAATTCTTCGTTTAAAGCTTTCACAAAATTGTTCATCAGTCTAACTTGATGTGTAATGGAGGAAGAAGGATGTCAGAACACTCTACCAGAGCTTTGTCGCTGAACACTCTTACTTTGATCAAATTTTTTCCTTGAAATGCAGTTGCCTTGCTCTGCTGCTCCATTCACAGAAAAAGCAGCAACACTTGGTATATTCAGTTTGCATGCCTAACAGTATGGCAATCATTTTGAAATCAGCACAAATAGTCCAGTTGTAGCGGTGATAGGGTATATTACCCAGAAGACGTTCAATGTTGTCATATGTCTTTTTCATCTGCACAGCATAACCAACAGGTATGGATGGTGGAACATTTCCATTGTGAAGCAACACAGCTTTTAAACTGGTCTTCGACCCATCTATGAATAGCCGCCATTCATGAACTTTGTAGTCTATTCCCAAATTCTACATCACATCATTGCAGTAGCTTGAAACCTCATTTTTAGAGAAGAAGTGGACAATATCCATATATCTTTGACGATAAATCGAAATCCTGGTGCTTTAATCTAGTAAGTTTCATTGCTGAAGTCTGGATTAAAGAAGTTCGATCACTGTTTTGTCAGGCTAAGGTTGCGCTATTGACTAAAAAACTAAAATACGCATATAAATTACTTTTATACCCCAAATCGGACTCGTAGACCTGTTTAGAGGTTAAGTTTATGAATAATGTTTTTTGTAAAAAGTTATGAACCTATTTAAGCCCAAAAATTGGCTATTTTTGGTATGTACAATTATTGCTGAAAAGAAAATTTTTTATTTAATTTAGCTTTTAAATAACTTAACAGAAGAGGGGGTGGTGTATTAATTCTAATTATTAAAAGGAAATGAAATACAACAATTTATTAATTCATGAGAAATATCATAATTTAGAAGTGGTAGCAACAGATCTTATTATTTTAAGTAAAAAAAATCCGTTTAATTAATGTTTACAGACCCCCAAATGTTAAGAAGGAAGAAGATTTACTTTTTCCTAGATTTTATTAAATTCTATGTAACAAATCATACACATGCATCAATCCTTATAGGTGATCTAAATTTACCAGGAATCCGTTGGAATAGTGAAACCATACTAAGCAATTTGCAGGTACAAGTACTAAACGTGTACCAAAAATCAGTTTGAGAATTCCACCTAACAAACATAAATAAAAAAACATGTTTCTAGGTCAATTCTGACTTTGCGATCTTATTTTTTGGGTATTAAAAAGTGATTAAACTACCCTTTAAGAAAATAAATGGTGTTTTATAGCCAAAAAATGGCCTTTTTTTCAAGGTATATTTTATGCTGTTAAGAAAATAGTGCTTTAACCAATATGAACGAATGTTTGTTAGATTGCCGAGAGTCTGGTGGCTCTAAAAATGTTTTTTACTTTTTTTCTGGTCTTCACCATTTTGGTGCAAACCGCTTAAAAATGTATCAAAATTCAGTCATGAAAAAAATTAAGATTTAAAAAATAGGATAATTTAATAAAAATGCCTGATAATACAAATTACCTTGATTTTTAGGCTTTGCTTAGGCTCAGAAAAAATAAATCTGATTAAAAAATAAGCTTAAATTAGCTTTTTAAACAAATACAAATTTGTTGTTCATATTTTTGGTGGTCCAAGTGACTATCAAATTTATAGTTTTTTTGTAAATTTTTAGATCCTCCGGCTTCTAGCAATGTTAAAACAACGTTTTTATTTTAATTTAACGGTTAATTAAAATTTTTTTCTTAACAGTAAAAATTGTGTATCGCATTATTATTTTTTGCCTATATTTGACCCTATATTATCAAAAATCGTGATTCAATCATTTATTAAAGTTTAAAAACGAGATCCTCAGGTTAAAATTGACCTATAAACATGTTTTATTTAGTATTTGTAACGTGAAAATCGCTAATCGATTTTTGGAACACGTTTGTACCTGTACCCAATTGGCAAAATGAGACTAAATATTACACAAAATGTTTAGAATTAAGGTAGTGCATTTAATTTCGGCAATTTTTCGTTTTTCCAATGTAACTTTTCAGTGTAGCCTGATTTTTATGTTTGATTAGCTCATTTTAAAGCTTTTAAGATACTGCGTTGCGTCATAAAAAATTCATTGTACAAAAGTTGTTTTTTTACTTAATTAAATCAGTTTTTTAAAAAACTGGAAAATTGCCGAAATTAAATGTATGCATTTAATTTCGGAACTTTACAAACAATCGATTGTTTTCGTAGTCAAAAAATCATCATTTTCAAAAATTAAAAAACCTATCAGTATCTCCAGACAGCTCTCTCTAATTTAAGCTTTTACTTGTTGTTTAACGTGGAACTTGAAAAAAGTTAAGACAGCTAAAATGCTAAATGATATCAAAATGAGGAAAATTTGGGAAAAAAGTGGCATTTAACTTCGGCACTTTTTCAAAAGACCCCCTTAATCAATTTTAAGTGCAGTGCTATGGACTCCTACACATTTCAACGTTGTCTTTTAACTATGTAAAACTACAATTTACCACCCAACCACTAAATTCAACCCATTTTTACCTACAGTAATAGTGTGCCGAAACTACACCATTTTATTTTATAACAATTGCTCACCACAGACGCAACATAGAACCACGGGGACTTAAAATTCGGAAAATATAATGAAAATTTACCGGGACAGTTTAATTTTTAAACCAATTGATTGCATAATCATGAAATGCCCATGTTCTAAAAACGAGTAACATTTTTTAAAATTATAAATCACACAATTTCACATGAAAATATCATAACATAACAAATAAAAAGCTCACGACAGTACATCTACATATAATTAGGCTTATCATTCGAGCTATAACAAAGGTCGTATTCCGTCCAGGATTACCGAAAGATATAGTCCAAAATCAAAAGAAATGCCCAATTGGGAAAAGTGCCGAAATTAAATGCACTACCCTAGGTCTATCAGAAATTGTTCTTGAGCCATCTTGAGGTGAAAATTTCTTGGACTTGGTTTTAACTAATGACCCAGAAATTTTTCATAAAGTCCAACTTTTGGCAAATTTCGGTAACTCAGATCATGCTGTAATATGTTGTGAAATTAATTTAGATTTGTTTAATGAAAATTTTAAAGCTAATTTTTAGATGTTTTGATCTTCATCAGAAAAAATTATCTTACTGCTTACAAAAGTTTTGTAACGCCCTACAATCAATTTGCAAGTGCCATATGGAATCCATACATGAAAAAAGATATATATATATAAAAAGTTAGACGATCTTTTACGGAGCATCTTTTAAAAAATGCAATATGAAAGACACAGATTATCAAGCACTGTACCACGGTCTGGAAATGCCCCCCCGTTTTCTGGAGGATTTACCTCTCCATTTTGTGCCAAAAAAAATGAAAAAGTACCCTAAAATTATACTAGCATTAATTTTAACCTATGATGACACCATCATCGCGAATTTTTTTGCAGTTTTTAGCTTATTCAATGCATTTTAAGCCATTTTCAACTACCTTCTTTTCGCTTCTTCCCCTTCCCCTTTCCCTTCTTTTTTTTCTCTTTTTTCCTCTTTTTCTTTTTCTTTCCCCCTGCTTGCCCTTAGTTTATTGCCCCCCCTCAAAAAAATTTCCCCCGTTTCAAAAAATTGCCGCCCCATGCCCCCCGTTTTAGCCGTGCCCCAATAAATTACCAGGGAGGCGGCTTGCACAGGTCTGGATTATGAAAACAGACTAAGTATATTAAATCTTATAATGTTGGAAAAACGCAAAAAAAATTTGATATGATTGAAAAATATAAAATTCTAAACAACCATGTCAGTTTAAAAGCCAGCAAGTAATTTACGCTTCACACAAATTGCACTAGAGAACATTAAAAAAAAATTAAAGTTGAACATTCCAGAGTCAACTGCAGAAAATATAGCTTTTTTAACAAGTACCAAATAAATGGAATTCCCTAAATCAGAGTCAAGTTGGCGTTAAATCTTTACATAATTTAAAAAAATCTTTACAAAATAAAGATTAATAAACCTAATAATGACTAAGTAAGAGCTTTATAATTAAAACCTTTAGTCATACTTTTCTAGTTAGCCAGGACTTCAGTTTTTTTTATATTTGTTATGTATTAGTTATTTGTACTTGTAATATCTTTATGTGTGTGTTTTTTTTAAAATTTTTTTCTGTTTAGTGTAACCCAACTGGGTTGCCATTTGACCTAAATTAATTATGCATGTATTTACTAGAAATAAAAATCTTATTTGTCTTATCTTATCTTAAACTATATTGGTAAAAGTGCAGTATAACACCTCCACAACATTCACTAAGACTGAGCCTAAGCAAAATCTAAGCCTAAACAAAAGCCAAAACCTAAACAAAACCTTAACCTAAGCTTAAACAGCAAAACTTGAGCCTAAGCAAAACCTAAAAATCAAGCAAAATTTTTTCATGATAAATTTTCATTTATCAAGCAGAATGTTTTCATGATAAATTTTCATTTAATTTTTTCATGATAAATTTTTATTTAACGTTGTGCTTTCAAATATTTAAAAAAAACCATCACCACTTTTGCCTGAGATGAAAAAACCCTGCTTTGCGACCTTATAAAAACAAAAATCTCTCTTTAATATCTGGAAAACAGCTAATAAGCGCCAACTGGTATAGTCATATCCGTATCTACCATAAATAAATACATATATGTGAATGCAAGATTTTCCTTGTCTCAGTGGAGGTGTTAAACTGCACTAATACCACTATTTTTTTCAGATTGCCGAAAGTCTTGGTGGCTCTGAATATACTTCAAAATAATTTCTAGTGCCTACCATTTTTGTATGACAACCAGTTAAAAATGGGCTAAATTTCAATTTTGAAAAAATGAAAATTTGTTAAAAACATAATGATCAAATAAAAATATGTCAAAATACAACTTAGCTTGATTTTTTGGTTTTGTTTAAGCTTAGGATAACTAATATCAGCAAAAATAAGCTTAAATTAGCTTTTAAAGCCAAATAATAAATTGTTGTCCATGTTTTTGGTGGTCCATGTGACCAAGAATTTTTTAATTTTTTAAATATTTTTGGATTCTTCAGACTTTAGGCAATATAAAAATATAATTTTTAACTTATAATGAATAAAAAGACAGTCAATAAAACTTTTATTGAGTACATTAAAATGTGACATTTTGATTGTTTCAACAATCATCATCAGACAAAGTAGACAACTAAAGCAAATAGAAATTTAAAATAGTTAAAATAGCAATTTAAAATAGCAAAAAATTTTAAAATAGCAATTAGAAATAGTTTTTGATAAAAGAGATTTAAAAAATTTTTAATGATTGAATAGAAATGTAAATATTAAAACAGATAATACAAATTTTAGAAAATTTTTAGAAAAAAAGGTGGAAAACAAAAAAGTTAAAACCAAGAGAGGGGCAAAGAAGAAATGTTTTTGTTGAGAACCGGCCTAGCTTGATTTATGGGAAGACTTCCCTTAATAAGCAAATGAAAATCATTATTAGCTCTACACAAAATCGAAAAATCACCTATATTAGCACCATAGCCACAACTTAAATAATGATCCAGAATAGCTCATTCATTGTGTGCGGTTGGTCTTCCGGTAAAAGGGCTGACTCCGAGATGTTCGGACACTCTGGTATGCAGGTTGCGAATTGATTTGCCAATGTAATTGGTATCGTTGCGGATACCACACTTGAATGAGTAAATCACACCAGAGACCAAAAGCCTCGGGATCTTATCCTTTATACGAAACGACTGTCCAACACGCTTATAAGAGCTAAATGTAATTCTAGAATTAACCTGAGGTAATGACTTAAGCATATTCTTCATTTTATTACAAGTCTAAAGTGATAAAACGCCCAAAAACGGTAAACTTAAAACTACAGGACTAGACGGAACAACTATTGGGTTTTCAACTTTTTAAACTTGGCCAAACATTTTGTTAAAAAAGTTTTTTATAGACGCCTCTAAACATGAATTTGGGTAGCCATTTTTCTTAAAGACTTCTTTTAATCTGACAATTTCTAAATGAACTTTGTTCATGCTTCTGCAAATATTAAATGCACGAAAAATAAGAGTTGAAAATAATGCGGTTTTAAAGCAGGATAGTAGAAAACTGTCATAATTTAAGTATATCCCTAAAAATGTTTGTTTGCGAAAAACTGAAGTGGTATATTTTTCTTCAGATTTTTTAACCTGCACATCTAAAAAAGGAAACGTAGAATCTTTTTCACTTTCAGCCGTGAATTGAATGGACGAATGATGAGTGTTCATATATTCTTTGTATAAAAAAGGTGATCAGGGTGGCGGAAAAGTAAGAAAATATCGTCCACATAGCGACGGTAGAAAAGTGGTTTAAATTCGTCTGGACAATTTTGAATCCACGATTTTTCATTTAAAACTAAAAAAGCATTTCTAAGAAGAGGTCCTAGAGGAGATTCCATGGTGACACCATCAGTTTGATGAAAATAGGAGTTGTTAAAAAAAAGACCATATTTTTTGTAGCCAGACTAAGCAGCGAAAATAACTCATCTTTTGAAATAGCTTCTGTGTTCATTTTTGAAGAAAATACATAATTTGTTATAAGAGTGATTGTTTCATCCAATGGAACGTTTGTGAACAAAGATTAAACGTCCAGACTGCCTGTGCCCACATAAGTATTTTCGGAATCCATGGACAAAATTTCTTTTGCAAATGAAAAGGAGTCTTTAACTGAAAATTCTCCCATGCCGATCGGGCCTAAAATTGATACTAAAAATTTTGAGAGCTTATATGCGGGTGTGTTTAACGCAGAAACAATGGGACGACAATAAAACCTTTATGGTTTACCGAAAGCGCACAAAACTGATTGTCTGGGGGTTCGGGGCTTGATCCTGTTGGGCAAACTTCTTTATATTGACTTTCAAAAATGACTTTTTGATCAAGCAAAGATTTAAGGGCTTTTTTAATAGCTTGTTCCTGCTTTAAAAACATGTTGTAGTCATTTTTTTCTTTTAAATCGAGTTTGATTCATCTTGTAAAATATTATTCATTTTCTCAATATAAACGGCTTTGTCTAAAATAACTATAGCGTTTCCTTTATCTGTCTGGCTAATAGTTATGCTATTGTCATTTTTTAAACTTAAAAGGGCTTGGTGTTCGCTTTTAGTTAAATTTGAAGATGCGGGCTGGATATTGTAACTGTGAAATGTTGTTAGTGCAATATCTTTAAGACGGGTTTTTATGGATTCTTGATTTACACCAATCAGAATAAAACGCCTAAATGATCGATAAAATATTTCAAACGGAAGACAGTAGTCTTCATAATTAAGACATGAAAGAGGAATGACATACTGTACACCTTTTACCAATAAGGATTTTACAGCTGAACTTAATGCGCGCGACGAAAAGTGGAAAATAACATTTTCTGGATTGTTCTTACGATTTTTGCTCGAAGCAATCAGACGAAAAAGTTTACATTGTTGAATTTCTTGGTGATGAAGAATCTTTTTGTTTTTAAGCTTTGAAGTTAAATTAACAGCGTGTGTGTAATCAAAAAATGAAGAGTCGTGAAAATAAATCATTCAGCAACTTGTAAATTGAAGATTCAGATCTGTTATAAATTGAGATTTTAAACAAATTTCTTGATATAAAAATCGTTTTCCGGTAGGCTTAAAGTAAGCAGAAGATTGCTGTAATTGTTTGTTCGCCAGTTTAAACTGCAAAAAATTAGGTATAACCAATTCATCGCGGCAATTTTTAAGAATTTTTAGGTCCCGTTTGCGGGAGTTTGTAACTTAAATTCTAAACGTTCTAGTCGTCGTAAATCACGCAAAACAGTCCGGCCGTATCGACGGTTAATCACTGCATGTAAGCTTTGAGATACCAGAAAACGACATCTTATAATGAATAAACCAACAACCCAAAAAACTTTTATTGAGTAGGTACATTAAAACGTGACGTTTTGATTGTTTCAAACATTCATCATCCCCCCATGGATTTTTATCAAACTTACAACTGGTGCCGCCATGGGCTCTTCTTTAGGACCTCTTCTCGCAAATGCTTTTTTACTTTTTAAATGAAAAATCGTGGATTAAAAAATCCCTCTTACCAGTTTAAACCACTTTTCTACTGCCGCTATGTGGACGATATTTTCTTACCTTTCCGGCCACCCTGATCCCCTTTTTTTTATTCAAAGAATATATGAACACTCATCATTCGTCCATTCAATTCATGGCTGAAAGTGAAAAAGATTCTACATTTCCTTTTTCAGATGTGCAGGTTAAAAAATTGCGTACGGCGAAATAACCACTTCTGTTTTTCGCAAATAAACATTTTCAGGCATATACTTAAATTATGACAGTTTTCTACCATCCTGTTTTCCTCCCTTATTAATTTCAACTCTTATTTTTCGTGTATTTAAGTATTCGGCCATTAATATGAACGAAGTTCATTTAGAAATTGGCTCACAATCAAAAGAATCCTCCAAGAAAAATGGCTACCCTGCAGCTACATTAATACAAACCACTGAAAAAGAATTTTATGAATAAAATGTCTAACCTTTTTAAAAAATAAATTAAAAATAACAAAAAATATTGTTATGCTGTATTGAGGAAGAATTTATGTTGAAGTTGTAAAAGTTTTTGGTTAAAATTTTTTTAGGTTTTTGGGCGTTGCTACTTTTTATTTTTACAGCAGAAACTAAACATGACTACAACACAATGAAAACTGATTGCCATCTTTTGAAGAATGATTTTTTAGAAACTATAAACTCTTTCTGATTATTAGGAAAACTATATAATACAAACCACTGAAGACAACCCGATTTAAATCAAAGGGTGTTACGATGATGAAAATGTGCACAGTGTTGCTAACATGTAAACGGTTGAGTTTAGGCCGTTCTCGCACCGGCCGCTTTTTCTGCCAGCGCTTTGAGTTCTTCGGTGCTGTGGGACTTGGGGTTCTCCAGCGGCAGCCCCAGAGCTCGGTCCCATATCAGTTGAGAGAGGCATCCCAGGGCTCGACTCACGCCAAACAATACCTTGTAGCCGTTCATCCTCTTCATACCATAGTGCTGGAAATTTTTGAAACCGTAAATACAAATAAAAAATAAAAAGCATAAATAATTGAATAATAAACAATAATAAACAATAATTATAACAATTGTGTTAATTTTAAAACCAAGACTGGTGGAACTTTTTTACCATAAAGGATCAGACAAGATTTTTTGAATCTGAAAAGTACAACCTCCCTCAAAAATTTTTTACACTAAAAATGGAAAATATTTTTAGGGTGGGGAATTGCCACCTTTTAGAGAGAGGAGAGTTATGAACCCTTACACACAACTGCCTACTTATTTTGATCACCCAACATAACAACAATCGCTGATAGGTGAAGGAAGATCTGGCGTGTGACTTGTTAATTCTTTTTTATATTTAAAACAAATAATGAAATTAGCACAAAAAATAACCCACACAAATTACTTTCGCTGCTACAACACTTTTATTTTACCTACAAGTCTAGTTTGAGAAAAAAACTACATTTTCAATACCAAAATTGTTCATTTTATATTGCAAGTGTTTCAGATAAAAATATGCAACATGTTGAATTTTAACCCTTTGAAATAGAAAAAATTAAAACAGCCGGTTAATAAATTAAAAACGAGCAAACTCAAAAATTTTGGACACGTTTTTAACAAAAATTTAAAACCTTAAGGCTGTGACGCCTACAACGTGTCAGCATAATTGAAATTTTCCCAAAGTTCTTTTTAGCAAATTTAGAAAAAAATAATCACATTTATTCTCAAAAAAATTAAACAACATTTCAATCAATTTTAAGCCTGAAACCGTACCACTCAAAAAAAAAGCAAGCAAACAAAAAGAATCGATTACAGTGAAGGAGCACTCCACTGTGGGCGTTCACGTTGGGCCAGGGACTCTTGGCCTTGCCTTGTTTGAGTATGGGATGTAGGGTACGACGTTGTACAGATGGGTGACCAGTTTAAACATGGGATCGTCAGGTAGTTGCTGGAGAGCGAACCCCCGCTGTAACGTGTAGCGCGGGTCAGTTATCCGCAGATACGGGTGTCCGTAGCCAGGAACCACCTCTTAATGATTATTGAGTTTTTAATGTGTAAGCCCCTAATTTATTAGTTGACAACAATTAGTAACTCAGCCGCACGAACCCCCTTAATTTTTTGATTTATTAGTGTGTAAGGCCCTTCATTGGTTTATTGATTTAATGTTTGTATTGCAAACAAATCGTGGCTTAAGTATGGAAGAATGGCTTGTTCATGTCAGCCCTTTTTAGTAGTTTTTTGTTGAGTTGAGTTGATTTTATATTTGAGAAATTAGAGCAGGGCCCAATTCGAAATCACTTATTGATTTAGCAATTATTAGATTTATAGGATTGATTTAAACAATTTTTTTGACTTATTCATTAAACAGAGAAGAAATTCAAATAAATAATGTTAACTTCTTAGGCTTATTAATTTAACCGACAAGAAAAAACCTTAACTAAATGATTTATTGATAATTGACCAACCTGATATAACTCCTAGGAGCTTCTCTTTATTAATCATTTCTTTTTCTCACAGCAGTGGACTTAAAAGATAAAGTAGTAACCTGCTATCTGGTTGCCCATTCAACTTAGGAAAACTTCTCTATATTAGCAAAAATATCAATTAAAATGTCTTAATAATAATAATAAATATAATAAAACATAAAATCATAAAAACATAAAATAATAATAAAACATAATCACAACAATATATAAACATTACGCAATTCAATTTCTCACATAAAATTACATTATATATAAATTCTCTTTATATTTTTCACTATTCTAATTAAATTTTTTTTCACTATCATTTATTCATTTTAAATGCCCAACTAATACTATCATACTACATAAGTTTTTACTTCCTATTTAGGTTCCGTTTCATTTTACCTTTATTTTTACATAATTTTGAAAAAACACTTTTGAAAATTTTTATGTTATTACTCTCTCTGCTACTATTCTGTTTTATAAAATTAATCCCAAATCATACGTCAAACACCTTTCGGTATTTGCCATCATAATTTAAAATAATAATAATCCATATAAACTGTAGCGCCAAAAACAATGTATAATTAGTATATCCAAAGAACTTAGCTAATGAAAAAGCCAAACTGCTAGATGCGTTTAATAGTTTTATACATATGCATGTGCATATATACTGTATGGCCAATTATATATTTCCATAATTACACTATAATAAACTAAACACAAAATTTATAAACATTTTAAATATATATATATATATGGTATTTGGGTGTTTACAAATCCAAAAATAATATTTCATCTTATTATCATATATAAGGCTTATATATTAACTTCATTGCTATTTTTAAATTCTTACTACTATGTATGTATATATAAATTTTCAACATTACCACTACTATATATATATTCTTTATAATCTTATAATCCATATCCCCTCTTTCCTTCCATTGCTGTCGGGTGAAAGGGTTGAATGGGATTAGGACTCTGCTGGATAGTTTCCAATCTTGTTTGTGTCCACCCTTCTCCCACTTATGGCGAAGGAGCTGAAGCAGACTAGGAAATCCCAAATGACCTAGCGCCTAGATTTTCAGTTCTGTCATTGGCTGGTGGCCTCCACTCTTTTTTTTTTTTTACATTGAAGACCATGTCTGGTTTGATTTCCTTTTTGTTTTGCCACTATTAGGTTTTAAAATACCCAAAAAATCTGATGGCATAGAAAAAATAGTGTGAGAAGTGAGAGACAATCTCTGTCACCTGGTCGGCCGAGATGGGAGTTGGTTTCTCAGGAGCAGAGTGGTACAGCTGGGGCTGAGGTAGGCAGGCTCAGGGATTCTTATTGGGAAGGGTCTCCAACCCTGTGAAGACTGTGAGTGACCCAGAGAAGCTTTCGAAGGAACTGCCTTAAATAGCCCAGTTTTGGCATTTTTGGTCCTGGGTACTCCCAAAATCTAGGAGGGGTGTCTGGGGTCCAAGCAGATTTTAAGGGGAGTGCTGGCTCTTAGCCGAAGTTGGATTTTTTGGGGGGAGTATACCCTCAGACCCCTCCCATGCCCACCCTATGGCCTTGAGTTTTGGGAGCGGGAAATAAAAATGTACCTGTCCTTTGCCTTGTAAGTGATTCCAGCTTCAGTTGCTTCTTTTTTGTTCGTCACAGGCTAGGAGTCCAGTTAATTTACAATTTATTTAAGAAACACAAGCACTTCCTAAATATTTAGGTAAACTACCAATAATAAAAAGCTTTTTTTAAATATTAAACTTCAACATGCACATTAAGTGAGTGGTTTATTACAAAATATGAGAGCAAGGTAGTACATAAAAAATAAAACTTTATGGTTTAAAGATGGAGAGAAGTGAATCACATAAATAAGTAGTTCTCTAATAAATGGGAGCAAGGTGGGCTCGTGTGCTTAATTTTGGCTTTGGTTTGTTTTTCCAATGTAACTTTTCACTGTATGGCCCGATTTTACACATATGTTTAATAGCTCATTTTTAAAGCTTCCCGAATTGTGCATTGCACCACTAAAAGTTTCACTGATAAAAAATTTGCTGTTTTTCTTGATCAATATCATTTTTTAAAAAATGGAAAATTGCAAAGTAAAATGTATGCATTTAGTTTTAGCACTTTAGAACCAATCAATTGTTTCTCAGCAAAGAAATAAACATTTTCAAAAATTTTAAAAGCCTATCATTATCTTCAAGGGCCTGTTTAGTAAAAGCCTGGTAAATTTTACCAGTTTGTAAAATAGAGAAAAATACAAGTTTTTAAAATTACTGACTTGTAAATTTTTAGACGAATAAAAATATGTTTTTATATGTGTTTTTTATTAAGATTTTTTAATATATAATTTAATATGTAACATCATATAAATAATAATATATTAATTTTTATATAGATTTTTTTTATATTTTTTATATAGATTTTTTAATATACCTCCACAAACCAACAAAAAATAATTAAATTTACAATGGTATTTTTACTTGTATTTTTTACTTGTATTTTTCACTTGTATTTTCACTTGTATTCAAGTTTTTACAAACTTGTAGAAAAAAATCAAGTGAAATCGTCTAAACTAAATTTTACCTTACTTGGAGTAGGGTAAATTTTTTCTTTTCAACTTGTGAAAAATTACAAGTGGCCGAACTTGAACTTGGAATGATTTAAACGCACAACAGCTACATACGTGAAATTTTTAAATAAGTTGCACATGGCATATAATCTCATTTCAAATTTCAACGCAAATGGTTCAGAATAAAAAGAAATTATCAATTCGACTCTGGTACGAAGACCAGTATTCTTATGAAACAGGCCCCAGAACTTATTTAATTTAGAGCCTCTACCTGTTGTTCAACGTGCAGCTGGCAAAAGATTTGCAGCTAAACTGCCAAATGGTATCAAAATGAGCAAAATTTGGGAAAAAAGTGCATTTAACTTTGGCACTTTTTAAAAGGACTCCTTTAATCAAGTGTAACTGCAGGTGCTATGACCTCTACACAATTTAAGGTTGTCTTTTAACTATTTACAACTACAATTTAACACCCGACCAACTAATTCAACCCGTTATTATCTACAGCCGAGTAAATGTGCCAAAATTACACTATTTTATTTTATAACGATTGCTCACCACAGACGCAACGTAGAGAAGTAAGGGGACTGAAAATTCAAATAGACTAAATTTTACAGGACAATTTTTTAAACCAATTTATTGCGTAAATCATGAAATGCCCATGTTCTAAAAACGAGTAACAATTTTATTTTTTGTAAATCGCCACAATTTCACATAAAAAAAGTATAATCGTTCACTAACAAATTAAAAGCTAGCAACATACATCTACATAAAAAATTAGCTCTCATTTGAGTTGTCAAACATTGTATCCCCATTGGATTTCTAAAGATATAGTCCAAAATCAAAGATGCCAAATTGGAAAAAGTGCCAAGATTAAATGCACTACCCTCGTAAAAGATGAAACTTTATGATTGGTATGTGGGAGGTATTAAACGAATACAACACAAACACGGCTATTTTAACCGTTCATGGAGGGACCAATAAAAATAAAAATAATGATTAAAGAAAGAAAGTAACGCTCCTAATTGCCTAGTCCGTTGAGGACCCAATAAAAAAGGTACCTGAAAATTATTGTTGCATGGCGATGAAAGACAGAAAAAATTTGAAATTTATTGATTATATAAAAAATGTCTTTGATTTGCCAAAGAAAGAAAGGAATGTTACTGATTGGCGGGATGCATGGGCGCCACTGGTCCCGCAAGTACAGTCATCCCTGCTGCGAAGGAGGCGGGGTGGGGTTTATCAACGAGCACTCGCCACCGGATGGCAGGCATGAGCGCTGACATTACCGCCTTGATGGTCTCTATACACATCGCCGTACTTTACTAATTAAACCAAAAGTTTTAAAAAAAACATTAGAAAAAACACAGGACAACTAGAAAAATTATTCAAGTTCTGGTCAGACGTACTAGATTATTAAGTGTGTTTGGTGGAGTTGGCGAGAGAGGAGGGGGTTGTATTTGTATCTTCCCTTAAAACGTGGGATCCCACTCAGTACTAATACCGCTCAAATAGGGTATTTTTGAGAGAAAGGCTGTCCACCTAAGGTCCGCTAGGGGTAGATGATTTTTAAATAACTAATAGGGATGTGCTGTAGGAAATCCCTCAAGGGGTTTTGTGGGGTGAAACCTGGGGCAACCAGTTTTAGGTTGCCAGAATTTTTTGGAAACAAGGCCATTAAAAAAAGTCTAGTATTTCAGCATCCAGAAAATCATTTTTTTTAGAGGAATTCTTTTATTAAATGGAATAAGTTTGTTAAAATTTTTTGGTTTTTGTCAGGAATATTTTTCTTGGGTTTTAGCAACATCGCAAAAAATTAACTGCAACTTATAGGATTAACAGTGGGGCGGTTTAGTAAAAATTAATAAAAAGTCACATTCCTGCGTGATAATTTTTATTATTCCACGATCGATTTATATTGTCGTAACACTGAAAATAGACAGCAAGTCAGCATCTTAGTATTTTTTTCTTTAGTAGAAGAAGTCAATCGATAAACACTCCCAAACAGCTAACTGCATTTTTCTTTAACTATTTGTTAAAGTTCTCTTAAACACCTTCCAATTGATTACTCTTCGCAGCAAAAAATTTTATAAATCAAAGTCAATAGTTTTATAAAAAAACAAGAAGTTTGTATTCAATGCTTAGTGTATTTTACATTTTAGCTGACCTAAGTTTTAAATGAGGTGTTTTTTTATATTTTTATTCGATCTAAGCTTTTGGTGTTTGAAAATGGGCCCTCAAAATTCTGCTTCACCGAAAAATTCTAATTTTTGAAACTTTATCACCTTTTGGAATTTTTGCATGCATATTTCAAGCCTAAATGTTATAAACATCTTTCAGTTGAAAAAAATTATTTAAGACAGGATGTCGTTACGTCCAAACAGAAAACAGTTGCCGGTAAGCAAAAAGTTACCGGAAAGCAGGCAAACCAATCAAACATAAAAGCAGAAAATGTATCAAACTTACGCGTGAATGACCAAGTAAAACCGCATGAGTTCTGTAAACTCCCGCT